>CM055209.1:8037242-8139742 GCA_029224185.1 Karalla daura | reverse complement strand
CATAACCGTTCTTAATTCTCTAAACCGTGCATTTTCTTGCTCGCGTACTGTAAAAAAAAAAAAGGGAACACCAGCTTAGTTTGTTTAGATGACCCCCATTTGCTCCGTTCTTTTCATATGCTAAATGCCTCCCGAATTTTCTCTGAAGAGCTCTGCCGCGCCGGCCCGTTTCCCCCCACGAGGCTCTAACAAAGTTCCATCTTATTATATCGCGTGTCATCCCCTCGCTCCGCCGTACCGTCCCGCAGAGCGCCGGCGCCGGTTATAGATAGTCTTCAAAAGGAGCGGGAACCGGTGGCAGCAGAGAAGCGCCGTCAACTTCTGTTTGACTCGATTCCTCGCCGATTGTCAGTGGCGCCCGGCGGCTCCCTCGGCGGCTCTTTTCTAGAGGATTTGGTTGCGCTTGAGTTTTTTCGCCTCGCACAATCTGTTGTTTGAATCCTTTTTGTCTGCTGCAAGATTAGAGGACACACATGTACTCACACACGTACACACACACACACACGCACACACACACGCACACGCACATGCTCTGTCAGCTTCTTGTTCGCCCCCCCCCCTCGTGTTGAGTGGGCGACTGACTGGCACACTGTCAGATTAGCCCATTTAAAAAAGACGTATGTTTATAGCAGCACGTTTGTATATGCACGTGTGTGTGTGTGTGTGTGTGTGTGTGTGTGTATGTGTGTGTGTGTGTGTGTGTGTGTGTCCTCCATACTATTTTCAAACTGTGACGCACGCTGCATTATTCATGTTAAGCCAAGCAGAGAGAGCTACAGTCCTGTGTCATATAATACCACTGCCACAGGCTTCTGCTTGATATCATCACACACACACACACACACACACACATATGCGAGTATGTTCACTAAATACTTAAGACTCCCACACACACACACGCAACACAAACAATCGCTGGCACACTTACCCACTGTATCATAAACACACACAAGATTCACTCCCACAGCGACATACAATACACACACGTGTAGAACAGACGCACACACAATGCGCTAAATCGCATTAGGCAAATGAGAGCGAAGCAACGGCGAGCCGGGGAAAGTGCTCCGTGTTGGAGCGCCGGTGCTGTGACAGATCCCGGCATAAATCATGTTTAGTTGTTGTCGTTGTTTAATGTGCAAATCTTCCATTCAAGGCACGAGCTGGTTGTTAACAAGTTTGTTCAAACGCGCACGCACAGATACATACAGATGCTCACTGTATGGATTTAAGATTAAAAAAAGGAGGAAGATGTGTGGCCGCAACACACACACACACACACACACACACAGCTACTGACAAAAAAGCGTGGGATAGATGAGGATGTGAAATGCCATGGGCGTCATTACTGGACTCGTATTTCATAATCATTCAGCTTATCCATCACTGCTGTATGGCTAATGGTGACAACACACACACACACAGACACACACACACACACACCTACCTACAGAAACACAAGTACTAGCCATCAGAGATGGCCAGGATAGCTGCTGCAAGGATGCAAAAAAATGAGGTGCACACATGAACATAAGCACATAAACACATAAGACCCACATTTATACAAGAGAACACAGTGACTTAATACACACGCACACACACAGACACACACCCAGATGCAGAATCGCACGTTGCAGCGAATGAAGTGGTTGTTGACAGATTTCATCTGTAATTGATAGCCGTGTTTGGCAGCCATTTTTATTTGGCTCAACCACAAGCCAGGAATGATCTGATCTCTCTCTCTCTCTCACACACACACACACAAACACAAAGCCCTTCCTTACAAGCATCACTTGACACATCTTGACACATCTCCTCTCTCTCTCCCCCTCTCTCTCTCTCTCTCTCACACACACACACACACACACAGCTAAACACAAGAGATAAAGTGACACTTTAGGCTTCCAAAGGCAAAGGCACAGGGTGAGAAAAAAAAAGAAGAGATCTCCTTCCTCCCCCGCCTGCTGAGGGAAGAGAAGCTCTGCTCCTGCCTGTGCTGAAAACTCCAGCGAGACTGACTGCGTTTTAATTGGCTGTCATCACTGAACTTTATCTCGCCTGCGATGATGAGTGAGGGAAATGGTGGAGGAGAGAGGCAGAGCGATCCTCCCATAAACACAGAAGGCAAAAGAAAAGGTTCGTCTGTCTGTCTGTTTGTTTGTTTTTCTTACCTTGAAGAGGCGCAGGATGTTGGCCACCATGATGGACACGGAGCTGGCCGCCGCTCCGATCACCCCCACGATTTTATCCGGCTTGGTGAAGACGGGAGGGTCCCCGTTAGCGCAGCGGACGTCGGAGCCGTCCCTCTCGATCAAGGCCTGCACGAAAGTCAGGGACTGCTCCAGAGCGTACGTGTCCCGGGAGCAGGTATCCAAGATCCGGGCGCCCAGCGTGATGTTGGGCAGCAGCTCGGGGTCTTTGTTGATCAGGTCGATGGCGAACATCATGGCCTCCAAACGGTGGATTCCCTTCTCCTTCTTCAGCTCCCCGCAGGGCGTTCCGCGGTCCCCACGCGAGTGTACGGGAAATAATCCGCCCAGGATGATGTCCCCGTCCAGCCGGATGGAGTGGGCGTACTCGGGCGCCGCCTGGGGGTCGATTGGGACCCGTTGGGATGAGGCGATGGGAAATAGCCAAGTGTAGCAAGTAGCCATGAGCAAGAGGACCACGGAGGGGGTCTGCGGGATGGGAGACGGCTTCCACTGCGGCTCCATGATCGACGAGTAAGTACCAAACGAGAGCAGCTGAGGGCGTTTTCAGACAGGCATTCCAAAACGCAGGCGTGGAATTAAAAAGCAGCGACGTCCTATAAGTCAGAAAGCGCGGAGGGGTGAAGGACCCCGGGGATGGTGCTAGCCGAGCCCCATGAGACGATCATACTCCAGAAGACGCGAGGGAAGGAAGGGGAGGTGGAAACGCTGCTTTGGTCGTCTGAGAGGTTTTTCCAAGGGAAGTTGGGAAACTGTAATCCTCAAGTCACATCTTCAGCGGAGCCTGTTGAGGAGCGAGAGAGAGAGAGAACAGAGAGAGAACAGAGAGTGGATGTCGGAGCATTAGTGCGAGGTGAACACCAAGCTGCTGCAGGGATGCACGGTCCACCTGACAAGCATGTGTAAACCACTCGCGGGCAAGAGCGAGAACGCAGTCGAGCATACCCAAAACAAGTCACAAATAAGACGCACTCACACGGGCAACCATCTCTCTCCAGCAGGGCTGTCAAAACTTGCACTTGCGTTCTGTAATTGAAAACCCAAAGTCTGTCAGATTGTAATCACATCTACACACATCTACACACACACACACACGTGCACGACCACGAGCGCACTCATGTCTTGGCACGTCGATGAGTGGAACAGCTGTTGGAATGACAGTGGAGCACCTCGGCAGGATCCTCGGGCTGTTCGCACCGAGGCGCAGGCTACCTGCTGCAGTGGAGATGAAGGAAGAGCGTGGAAGAGGGAGACGACGGAGGGGGATGGAGGGATGGGGGGTAGGACACAGATGGGAGAGTTGGAAGGAAGAACCGTGTGCGAGGCAGTGTGGGAGAAAGTGGAGAAGAGGGTAGAGAGAGAGAGAGAGAGAGAGAGGGAAAGAGAGTGAGCGAGTGCCCTGGAGCAAGTGTGATGCATCATTCAAACACCTGCTGTGTCTGCTGCAGCTAAATGAACACATTACAACCAGCACAGCCTCTTAGCATGTGTGTGCGCGTACCGCACACGCGTGCTAGCGTGAAATCACAACAGGTAGATTTAAAGGGGACCCAGAGCGGTTGAACGGAGGTTTAATCCCTGTTCTATGGTCCTCACATTGATGCTATGGTTTTTCTGGTTTTCCACAGAAATGTTTTATGGTGCATGGTCACGTGTGTATTTTTTTGCATTTCTGTATTTGGATTTCCTGTTTTTAAACTGCATTTCAAAGTCTGAGATTTGTCCACGAAGGAGATTTGCATATAAATTTGGCCGGGTACTTTCCTCTCTAGGTCTCCCTTAATGTTGACTGTTGCTTCTTTACATTAGTAGCACTGATAATGCTGATTAGCCGTGACCACTTTCGCCCACTCCGGGCAGGTTGCACCTCCGTCCCTGGCAGTAATAATGTCACGCTCTACCCACCGAGCTGCACATTAAGCCGCCGTATCATTTGGGAAGTGCTGTTAAGTTGGTTTTAGCCAGAACTCGAAATTGCTTGTGACAAACTGGTGGTTTCTTACACGATATAAGTGCTAATGTGCTTTCATTAGCTGAGGCCCCCTGGGATTTATTTGCTCATTTGCCTTCCCCCCCGATTCACAATCCCTGATATTTATTTTCCGCACCGAGACAGTTTGGAATAAGATCCCTAAATAAGAATCCGAAGGTGGGTTAATTGATGTTTTTTCCACTTTCATTTCCCCCGAAATGTGTGGTTAACAAACAAGGCATTCATTACACTGCCAGCTCTTAATAAAGATGCGATGCGGCCTGAAATTCGACTGCGAATCCAACATCACACCAAAAACTGCATTAAGTTCAATAACTTTCAGTGCTTTTGATTGGTTTCTTCTTAACGCCATTACATCATTTCTACATATTCAGGCCAGCAGTCTTTATAATAGATGTCCTGCTGTCCTCAATACACACAAGATTTGCTAATGAGGTGGCCTTTTTCCAACAACTTAGCTTTTTAATTAGTTCTCCTGATGTTAAAACAATAGTTTTGGCTGGTGCCACCATGACAGCCATCGGTTTGTGGACTGGAGTCCTAAACCCGCAGAATTTAGCTTTGTGACAGTGGTCGTCTTGGTTTTATGGAGCCAGAAAGGGGGAAATGATGGCGGAGCTGGAGCTTCCACATTATTACATTTCTATCCTGATAAGATCTGACTGGGAGGCCAAGGAAACAGCTTGGAAGGGCCATGGCTGCAGGTATTAATACTTTATGACGTATTTTATTTTACGTGGCACCATTAGATCAGATGGGGAGGACTTTATTCATCGTTCTTCATCCATCCATCCATCCTCTTACTGCCTTGCACTGTCGCAGTGTCATATGGGTCTGCTGGAGCCTATCCCAGCACACACAGCCCAAAGGCAGGGAACACACCCCGGACACACACCATTCACTCTCACACTCACACAGAGTGACGGTTAGTATATCCAATTGCCCGAAACCTCAACAGTCTGACTGAGAGTCATGTTGCCCATGTCATTCTTCATTATTCACTAAATTCACATTGTGCTGTATCGACAAGCACATGAAACCAGTAACCGAGATATAAACACATTGGGAAGCTGTTCACAGACAACGAAATTTTCAATATCGAAGTTCCCGTACACTACAGTGATGGCTTGAATGAGGTTTGGCAACCAAAGCTGGCCTGAGGCATAACCAAACCGACTGGTTGCATGGGGCCCCTGGCCACTAGGGGGGGCCCGTGAGCAGGGGGTGGCCTTGGGTGGCAAGAGCCACTCTTGCCTCTCCCCCGCCAGTGCCACCCTAGCAACGAGGGGTATTCAGGTACCATCAGAAACTAGAGAATCAGTATGGCAGTTGTTAAACTTAACGGATCAGGACAACCCAGTGTCATATTGTGAGGTTTATGTTTAGTTTCATTTCTGTACTGAGTGAAAACAACTGTGACAACATCAGTTTTTGGGGTACCATTACACCCCTGGTATTTTCTCTGAAGTTTCCTCACAAACAGGAATCTTTTTGTCAACAACTGCCGGCAATAGGACCTATAAAACCTTCTTCGCCCACCTTGTCAAAGATTTGCGATGAAAAAACGTAATTACAAACCATCTCCATCACTAAAGCACACAGAAGTCACTCTGAGCCTGATCCTGAGGCTCAATCTGTCACAGGTACACAGGAAGTGTCAGTGGAGGCCCCCTTGTGGCTAGAGCACAGCCTGCCTGTTTCCTCTGGCCTGGGATCAGACCAGCTGCGCTGGAAGCGAGTCATCATTTACCTTTAGCTGCTCACCCGCCCTAATTCCACCCACAAGGACCCCCAGCAGGTTCTCGGGGCTCAGATCTCATCACAGCGTGAGCTGCTCTCTCGATGAATCCATTTATAATTCGATTCTGTCCCAATTAATTCATCAGTTTCTTCCCTCCACTCTAAATGGAATTAGGTCAGAGCCACTCATACACAGACAAGCGCCCGCGATGATGAAAAGCCCTGCTTTATATAGGTTAGCAAGCATTCTACTCGCAGCAAAATTGTTTATTCAACACTTTTCCCCTGGATTCAGGCTCCGCTCAGGCCAAGCGGAGCTTCTTCTTATTTAGACGCCGCTGAGTGCAATTTAACCATTCACATTTGAGTCTAATTACAGTCTGCCAGGATCCTCAGTCGGCACAAAATGGATCTTCCCAGACAGGCTGCCACCACAAACACTTGACCTAATGGACATCTTTAACCTATGGGGAGTGAGTTCATGGTTTAAAAACAATAGTATAAAGACTTGGGAGCAGACACAGAGTCAGACACACACGCACACACACAAACAGAGGGCTTAAGGAGTGAGGGGGCGCTGGAGAAAGGAAAAAAAACGTGTGAATATAGCATGACTGAACCAAGGCCCTGAGGTTGTTTGAAGTTTCACGTCTCATTTACACTTATCATATTCCAGAGAGGGTGCAGAGAGGAAGTGACGTCCCTCGGCGTGTTTGTGTATATGTGAGCATGTGTGTGCGCGCGCTCATACGGTACATCCAATGGCTTCCCTACACACCAGGGCTTTCTTTGCAAAGTGCAAAAGCGAACTGAGAATGACTGTTGAATTTCAATTCAATTCAAGTTGAATTTTTCAGAGGTTAAAAAAACAAACATAATTTCTCTTTGGATTGGACTGAAGAAGTACAATACAGGCTTAATATTTAACTATGATTTGTGTTTGATGTTCTATACAAATGACGAGTTGCTGGGAAAACGCTATGATTTTGCCTCATGGTAAAAGACCCACAGATCTTATGGTACATCCTGATTCTTAAACAAAATATACATCAGATTGAGTGGATTCTTTGAGGTGTGTGTTTCATTGACTTTCATCCATCTCTCATCTCACTGGCTTAGAACTGAATGGTGTTGTGGGCGTCTGCTGGAGCCTGTCCAAGCTCAAGTAGGATGAAAGCAGGAAATACAACCTGGACAGGTCTCCAGTCTATGGAAGGGCACACACACACACACACACACTATTACTCATTCACACTTAGAGGCCATTTGGGGACTCCAGTTGATCCAAACATGCAGGGGTTTTTTGTGCTCTGAGATAGAAAACAAGGGATAAGTTCAAACAAAATGTCCATCCAGGAGTTCAACCCACGTCCTTCTTGCTGTGAGGTGACAGTGCTATTCACCAAACCAGCACGTCACCCCAATTCAAACTTCAGTACAATGTCCTGTGGGGCAGAGCCAGCTTAATTCATATCCAAACTCATGAATTAAACAGAGGCCATTTCTTAACTGTTACACGGCCCTATTACACACACACACACACATAGACCTGATCTCCTGCTGATCTGAGCTGCGTGTCCTCCACCCTGCTCCCACGAGAGTCTTTGTGCTTCACAGAGACTCTAAAGCCACAGATTTCGACCATAGTGTGACAGCCCAGAAGGATCCGGCAGACATGTTGCAGGAGGTTTCCGGCGTTCTGTGACAGCCAGTGACGGCCGCAGATGAAGAGGGTCAAACCCCAGGAGGCTGCGTCTGCCTCATCCCTCGCTTTAATTTGCACCCAGCGGCCCAGGTGAGAGTTGCCCCACTCCGCTCCTCTCTCCTCACATTCCCTCTCTTTCCACAGGCCTCATCATCATCTTCCTCCTCCTCCTCATGCCTCTAGGGAGTGTGCTGCTCCTTTTCAGAAAGTGATAGCTTCTCTGTCTCCCCCTCCTCTCTCATTTTTCCAGGGGATCCTGTTGAACCATTGCAGTCTCTCTCCCTCTCTCTCTCTCTATGACGCCTCCTTCTACTCGGTCTCCCCCTCACTTTTTTTTATTCTCTCTCTCGTGGAGAAAAGGATTGTGGGCACTCTAATGCTGATCTCCCTCCTCTATGGATCCCCCCCCTCCCTTCCTCTGAAGTGAGGGTGTTGTGGGCTTACCCCACACTGCAATAAATAAATAAATATCAAATGAAAGGCATAGTAATGAGACATCACCCGCATTACATAATCACAAAAGAAAAACCCCTTTCGAACCCATAGTTTGAAGCATTTTTGTCTGTCTCTTACCTCATCTCTGCGCTTGCAATGAAATACAAAAGCGATGGCCTGGGCATCATTTCACACACACACACACACACATGCACGCGCCTTTGACATGTGTGTTGAGATAAAACACCGGCAGGTTCAAGCAATAATACTAAGGCAGATCAAAGTGTATGGGTGTATGCTCATTATGCAGCCCTGCAGGCTTCCCTCTGTACAGCAGTGGTGGTATTCTGATTGCACCCTAATTAAGGCACAGACATCCACACACAGAAGGAGCAGGAACACCAACGCCTAAGCAAATTATGGAGCTTTTGTCCATTTTTTTTCCCACTTACACATACACACACAGACAACATTCCCATAGTTACTGAGTGACACACACACCTTCACATGTGCAGCTGAGGCATCACCATCCTTGTGAAAGTCCAGCGAGGAAGAGGGATCCAGGGGAATGTCACAGAGAAAACACCCACAATGGAGGTAAAGACAGAAGATGTGAAACGGTGTGAGATACCTCAGAAAAATCCATCCAGCTGGTGATGCCTCCTCCTCCTCCTCCTCTTCCTCCTCCTAGGACTCCTCTCCTGGTCCCTGCCTGCCTCGGGCAACTTCCTTGCGGAGCTCAGCAGTTTTCTCCCCCCTTCTCTCTCTCTCTCTCACACACACTCCTCCAAAAATCAGTCCACCTCCTCCTCCTGGAGGGAGATTCCTCTGGCTGGCACCACAGCAGTAGCAGCAGCAGAATTTAAAGACAATGAGAGCATCCAGAAAGCAGAATGGAAGAAATTCATGCAAGGAATAAATATGTGTGTGGAAGTGCTCCGGAGCAGCAAAAGCAGCAGCTCTGGGTGGGAATGATGCGACTGTGCCGCCTGCCTGCACTTGGTCCAGGTGACAATAGAGAGATGCTGCCTGTAATGAAGTCAATACCCAAGAATGAGCCTCTCTCTCTTTCTCTCTCTCTCTCTCAGATGCAGGGAGAGAGAGGGAGGGAGGGAGGGAGGTAGAGAGAGAGAGAGAGAGAGGGAGGGAGAGGGAGAGTGAGCGGAGGAATTCATCATCGGCGGATTTTGTCAGTCATGATCAATAATGTTCCCGAAACCCACCTGAATTCGTCTCACTCTCTCTCTCGTCTTTGCGCACTTTTTTATTGGCACACTAATTTGCGGGTCCATGTCTTCAATTAAAAGGTGGAGTCCTCGCGCAAGGTGCTGAAACGGACAGTGCACGAGGCGACGCACACACACACATACACGCGCAAACGTCGCATGAAACCGCGTATTTCAGCCTGCTAATTGCCCGCCCTGCCGAGTCCAACCCCATTCAATCAAGTTTACTACTAATCAATGGCATTCCATCGATACTGCCCACAACAGAGGGGCTTTGGTTATTATTCCGAGCACATTAATAAGTCATCAAAAATATGCCCCCCAACGCTCTTTAATTGCCCCCGAACTTCAATCCATTTTTACTGCGCGCATTGATAACAATTGAGCAGTCGGCAGCAGGTTGTGTGTGTCAGCGCGCGCGCGCCCATGTGCGCGTGTGTGTGTGTGTGTGCGTGCGTGTGTGTGTTCTCCTACCGGTGTATGAGCGCAGGGGGACGCCGCTCAACGGCGTCCGAGGGTCGGCTGAAAGGGGGAGCAACGCTATGCGACGGTGACATCTAGTGGTCAGAGTCACGTAGTGCAGCAGGTTTGGATGGATGGATGGATGGATGGATGGATGGATGGATGGATGGATGGATGGATGGATGGATGGATGGATGGATGGATGGATGGATGGATGGATGGATGGATGGATGGATGGATAGATAGATAGATAGATAGATAGATAGATAGATAGATAGATAGATAGATAGATAGATAGATAGATAGATAGATAGATAGATAGATAGATAGATAGATAGATAGATAGATAGATAGATAGATAGATAGATAGATAGATAGAATTTCAGTGCGCACAAGTTACAAGTCCTTGGTCTTGACTCTGAGTTCTTGACTCTCTAATGCGGTTTCTCAATTCTGGTCCTCTGGTGGTCATCAGTCCTCTTCCTTTGCCCCCTCCTTGGTTTTCCCCCAGCCTACCTACTGCCCCCTGTGGTGTCAGATCAATAGATTGGTAGACAGAAACTTTTGCCTCATTTCCACTACGTGGTACCAACTCGACCTTACTCAACTGGACTCTACTCGACTTGGGTCGAGTCCATTTCAGTACCACCTCGAGAGTACACGGGTGTATAGCAACATGTGCGTGACGTCATCTTCGACTTGACACCATGTCGAGATTGATGATTGAGCAGATATGTGTGTCACTCTTGGGACTTAATGAGTTGTGAGAGAGAATGGTGTGCCTGCTCTGTGTCCTACAAATCCCTGCTATACCATTGGGTATAAAGAAGGTGAGAAAATGAATGGATGGACAATAGATTATAGAAAGTGTGACCGGGACCTTGAGGGTCCTTACAGGTCTGTTTGTTGTAAATAAAGGTTTGTTTGTTTCATCTTTGTACCTGAAATCTACCCCGACAAAAGACCTGAAACATCATAAAAGGCAAATTAGAAATCCATTAGTCCAAACTGAAGCAGCACAGGTGTCGTTCACTTCCATGTCCAGGTCGGTATGTGAACGTGCAGAAGGCCAAAACCCTTTCAAATCGTATCTTCATTTGTTATAAACGTGAAGTCGCATTGTTCTTTCAGACAAGATTTCTGTCGATTTGCTTGGATCAAAATGCACTGGTGAGATTTTTAAAATGAAAACTTGTTTTCACCTTGTTGTCATGATGCTCTGGAGCACAGGAAGTGCGAGGAGAGCGAGGAGAAGAGTAAAAACACGGGGAAATTGCAAATGTCCAAAGAAGCAATTCCTGAGAATGCAAATGAAATCTCCTTGCTGCAAATGCTGTAAACAAACATGACTGATGGGAGTATATGACTCAGATCCGTAAAGAAACAAAACCACACACACATACACACACTTCCCCCTCAGGGCTTTGAAGCAGTACATTTTTATTTATTAAGTGGTTGGTTTTAACATTCTTGTCACATCTGAAATGCTTCTCTAACTCTTCTCAGGTTCTCTAGGAGGTGAGCTTAATAACATGTTACAACTGATGATGAAAGAAACAAGAGGACTGAATAAAAAATGGAAAAAAAAACTTCCAAGTCTCTTGAGGTTTGATTTCTGTTCTCGTCTCGTCAAAACATCTGCCCAAAAAAAAATAATAATAACAATAAAAACAAAACTCCTTCAAAAGGAATGAGATGCAGAAACAACAAAAGAAAGACAACTAATGGTGGAACAAACCTGCCTCAGCATTAAACAGTAACAGAGGAGGAGCTAGGCAGACGCGTCCGGAGCATATGGTCGACCAACAGTTGAGTACGATCAATAACTATGGTGACTATTAGAACTATTATTTATACCATCCGTGCCGGATGGAGTCCCTATGTACACGTTATCAAGACCATGTCGCAGTAGCTTTCAGTTACAAAAATAAAGTTTGGTCTTTTTGTAGTTTGTTTGTTTGTTTTTCTGGTTTTGTTCCATTTCATGGCTTTTCTGGTTTGAACATTAAGACATGTCTACGTTTGGTCTTCATGGATCCTTATCTACCAACTCCAGTGTTTGGGAGACTACCTCGGCGTCCTTTTGAGTGACCGGGACTCAGGCGTTATTACATTAATGGGAGTTTTATGTAAACTTTCAAACCTGGGGAATCAACGGTTTTTTCAGACTCGCTTTTTTCCGGCTGCCTTTTTATTCGCGACAAAGATGAAACTTTCATCGGGTCTTCCAGTTATTTTACTTCTAACATCTGAAGTTAGTCCTTCATTACAGGTGTAAAGTCCCACCTATCCTGCCAAATGCTCACAGGTGCGGTACAGCAGCTCTATGGGGGGAGAGCCAGAGCGCTAACTTGAAGTTCACAGTCAAAAAGATAATCGGTACGAGGAGGAAAATGAATGCGGAGTCTGTGTGATTCCGCATCTTTAAAGGAAAAGAGTCAGCACGTCTCATTTCATATGAGGATAACCAACATCAATGAAGGGAAATAAGGTTTCTTCTCTTATGGAAATGTTTGCATCGTTTCTTTAGGAAAACAGAGGAAGCCGCCTCCTTCTGAGTACCGTCAGACAAAAAGAGGCCTGAAGAATGTCGAGACGCAAGACCACGTGAAAAAGAGGAACTATCTTTAAAAAAAATAGTGTGGCGTTTGAGACAGTGCTCCGTTGTCAGTGGGAAAGCAAAGAAACTAAGTGAGAATGGATTTTTCCGCTGATCCATCGTGACCGTCTAACACTCTAAACGGCGTGAAAATACAAAAAAAAAAAAAAGAGAAAAAAAAAAGAGAAAAAAAAAAGCTGCAGATTCGCTCGAGGCCAACAGCCTGAGTTGTGCACGGGTTAAACTAGGTGCTACTTTCTCCCAAACAATAATAATATTAATAACATTAATAAAAAGTTTGTTTCCAGTCTGCTTTTCCAGTTCTGAACCCCTCCATCTCTCTCTCTCTCTCTCTCTCTCACACGCTC
This sequence comes from Karalla daura, assembly GCA_029224185.1. Classification (NCBI taxonomy): domain Eukaryota; kingdom Metazoa; phylum Chordata; class Actinopteri; order Chaetodontiformes; family Leiognathidae; genus Karalla; species Karalla daura. Next base: position 8,127,004 of record CM055209.1, on the reverse strand, counting down.
TCACACACACACACTCACACACACACACACAGCCACAGTCGACCTTCGTCCTGCTCTTAAAGGGCGACTCACCCACAGTGAGTCACTTACAGGCTTACAGCTCTATATTAACATACGGTCGTGAGTAAACACAGATATATACAGTAAGGAGTGAATCTCCCCGTTCACTACTCTCCGTCCTTAGCAGCGGCACCGTCCAGCGAGCTGGCTGGCGGCTTCGTGATCCAACTATACAAAACAAAAACGAAACAAAAAAACAAAAACAAAAAAAAGGAGGAGGGGAAAAGTCACTTCCGATAATATATTTGGTTCGGTTCTTCTTTGTACTTTGCTCCGCTGTTCTGATTCCTTCATCTCCCGTCCTGCTGTGCTCCTTTACGTCACTCCGTAAAGCCCCCACCCCGGTGATCCCTGGTGGTCTGTGAGCCGAGAGAGAGAAGAGAGAGAGAGAGAGAGAGAGAGAGAGAGAGAGAGAGAGAAGAGAGAGAAGAGGAAGAAGAACAAACAGTGAGGCGTGCTGAGAAATCACCGAATGGAAGAGTATGAGTGGATGGCCGGAGCCGGTGCGGCTCATCTTTTATGTCTGTGAGGAAACCATAAAACATACAAAGCAGAGGGGTGGAAGTGAGGGGGGAGGGGGGCTGGTGCCTGCGGCTTCCTTACAGTGTGTGTGTGTGTTTCACCAAGCCAGAGACTTGGAGCGAGTGCTGACTCCTTTCCTCCTGCTGGCCGCCGCCATGGCCGCGTTGCGATGGCTTCGTTTGTGGGACTCCAGGTAGAGCTGCAGACAGAGGGAGGAGCAGGAGGTCAGAGGTCAGGAGAACACAGACAGGATCTAACATCACGGCCTCACACAGGTTGTGAATCAGTGACATGTTTTATATGAGCTGCAATATAGAGATTTATCATCAGTCCAACACAGCATTATTTGATTAATTGGTATTGGGGCCCTGAGCCAAGGTCGTAAATAAATGTCTCAAACAATTAGTTGTTAAGGCTGCAAATGTCTGAAAAATGTACTGGAAGTAATGGAAAGCGGCCCATACAGAGTCGAGATGAATGGTGGTGAGCTGTACCACCTACAAACATATTCACTAATATTTTTAGATGTTCCCAGGTCCTCCTGCAGCCCTTCCAACAACACTGCCTTCCACAGTTTTATCCCCCTAGGTGAGAAGCTGCCTGCATTCAAACCCCACTGCTACTCATATATAACACATAATTGAGAACATATCCGGCACTGAGCACACAAAGGAGGCTTCTTAACGTTTCGCTCACACACGTCAGTGGCTCTGATTATGCCGCTGATTTATTAGGTTTGTAGTCGACTGTGGTCTACGAATGAAGAACTTGCTGCGTCTCATTAAAACCGCGAGATAATCACGACACTGACAACAGGAAACAGGAACTGATAGTTTAGACCCATCTGTGTGTAATGAGGACAAGCTGAGAGCTGATTGTTGGATAATTAATACAATTTCCTCTCCTTAAACTGCTCATTTTAAATAAACAGAGTGATATGATCCGGCGTTATCCGTGTCAAGTTTGCATGCTCTCCCTGTGTTCCCCCCCCCCAAAAAAAACATGGATGAAGGTCGATGGGAGGCTTAACACTGTGGTAGGTGTGAGTGTGAAAGCAGGAGGGTGTGTGCCCGGGACAGACTATTGAGCTATAGTGGGTATAAAGCCGGAAAGAAACGATTTACAAGTACACCTATTGGTATGAGTGGACCACTCAGGAAGTTGGAGGGATAAAATCATACAAGTCCACCTCAAAGGTGAACTTTACGTGCGAATGCAGTGGTGTGGTCTATGTGATACGCAGGTATACACACTCGTTAGGCATTTTTTCCTTATATTAAGGAGACCAGGCGTCCTGGATTATCGGGGACAGTCCCCTATTCGGCCACCCCGTCCCCCCTCTTCCTGAAAATGTCCCCAACTTCAGTGGGTGAGAAAAAAAGTTGCGTGGAGTAGAGAGAGAGAGAGACAAACACCCAACCCCCCAGCTTGAGGCGATTTCCTAACCCCCCAAACCCTTTTCCTCCCAAAGGACAAGGCAGGAACACTCCTCTGCCTCCCCTTGCAGTATGCCCCCTGCAAAAAACACACAGTAGTACACTACTGTATGTACATGGAATTGCATGTATGTAGTGTGTAGATGCAAACTGAGCTGGGTTTGATTTTCAGTTCATCTGCTCTGTGGAGCACACAGTGAGTGAGGAGAGGGACGGAGGGGGCCGAGGTGTCTCACCTTCTTGGCGAAGGCCCGTCCGCACTGGTCGCAGGCGTGCAGCGAGAAGTTGTTGGTCACTCGGACCTCGGTGGACGAGGCCCCCCCGCCGCCGCCCTCGGAGTGGCCGTCGTGGCGGCGGGTGTGCGGCGGCGTCTGGCCGGCGGGGGGCGGCGCCGAGCGCTGGTGGGAGCGCTTGTCGCTGCGGCGCGTCAGCGGCGGGCTGGCGGCCCGCTGCTGGTGGCTCTGCTGCTTCCTGGTGACCGGGGGCGACGGGGCCGGCGCCCCCGCCCCCGCCCCCGCCACCGCCGACGCCGACGCCTCCTGCTGCTTCCGCGCCGTGGCGGCGGCGGGGGTGGCGGGCGCCGCGGGGGTGGAGGACGAGGTGGAGGACGAGGACGAGGAGGTGGAGGAAGAGGAGGAGGACGAGGACGAGGAGGAGGACGAGGAGGAGGACGAGGCGGGGGCCGAGGAGCCCTCCTGCTTGCGCGTGGCGGGCGGGGACGGCGAGGACGAGGCGGAGGAGGACGCCGTGTGGCGGCCGTTCACCTCCTTCTTGACGGCCACGCCTCCTCCTCCTCCCCCTCCCCCTCCTCCTCCTCCTCCTACCCCCCCTCCCGTCCTCTTGTTGGCGCCGGCGCTGTTGAGGACCACCTCGGCCAGGCGCTTGACGGCGCGGCTCTCCAGCTTGGGCATGATCTCGGCCAGGTAGGCGGAGCTCTTCTTGTGCACCACGGTGACGTGGCGCAGCACGTCGCGCTTGCGCCGCGACTCGTAGCGGCACAGCGGGCAGCGGTAGAACTTGATGAAGATGTTGTTGCCGTCCGTGTGCAGCTCGATGTGCTTGGTGAGGTTCTGCCGCGAGCTGAACTGCCGCTTGCACAGCTTGCAGAACAGCTGCTTGAAGTCGAAGCCCACCGACAGCTTGGTCATCTTGGAGGCCGCGGTGCTAGCGCCGCCGCTAGCGGAGCCGCGCGAGGAGGCCGCCGCCGCCGCCCCCGACAGCGCCGACGACGCCATCTTGGGGCTGGCCGGCGCCTCCTCCTTCTTCACCTTCGGGACACCGTGCGACGGCGGGGCGCCTTTGGGGGGCGCCGTGCTCTCCTTGGGGGACGGGGCCGGGCTGCTGTCCACGTCCTCGTCCTCGTCGTCGTCCGACGGCTCCACCGTCTCCTCCTTCACCCGGATGCTGTTGCTAGGGGCGACCGAGGAGCCGCCGCTGCTGAGCGTGGCTGTAGGCGCTGCGGTGGTGGTGGAAGCAGCGGGGGAGGGCGTGGGCGCGCTGGCGGACTTGTTGTTTTTGGTGCTGTAGATTTTGTGGACTATGCGCATGTGTCTCTTCAACATCAGCTGAAAACAGAATGAAAAACATGGTTATAAGACATAAGGAATCGACAACCTTCTACATTTTTATTTCTGTTTAGACAATAAGTTTGTGGTAGAAAGTTTCTATGTAATAGCAAATAATAGTACTATTAGGGACAAAATAATCCAGTAAAAACAACAGTTGTAATAAGTCAGATTTGGATCAGATCTTTTCTAAGTCCTGAGGTTGACAGAAAGATCTGAGCAAAACAAATACATTTATTTGATAAGTTTTTACAGCTGTTGTTTTTACTAACCTTTTTTTTAACCTACAGTACTCACACACTCTTTAACATGCTTGGAAATGCAGAAATTAAAACCAAAAGCACAAAAGTATAAGTGAAATACAACTAATTGGGATTTGTTGTAGGGGTTTAGTCTGTCTTTGCATGTACTTGCATCATGATGTTTCTGTTTATTAGTAACTGTGTACAATGAGCCCATGGTGGACTTCAACCTCACTTGCACACGTTTCGCTTCTATTTCGAGATCTTTCGTTTTCGATTCACAAATATGCAGACAGTATAAAGCGGACGGACCGGGGAGCTGTAGTTCCTCTTGCAGAGCGTGCAGCGGGCGGTGGTGGGGTTGGTCTGCGTGGGCGCCGAGGCCTGGCCCGAGGCGGCCCTGGCCTGACCCTGGCTGGCGGGCGCCGCCTTGGAGGACGCCACCGGGGCGGTCTTGGCGGCGGCGTGGCCGCGCGTGGGCGAGGCGTTACTGCTGCTCTTCTTGGGGGGCGTGGCCTCCAGGGAGAAGGGCTGGCCGGGCCGCGAGGCGATGCTGGGCGTGATGGTGTCCCGGCGCAGGCCGCGGTGCACCTCGTCAAAGTGGCGCCGCACGTTGGCCTTGGTGGCGAAGGTTTTGAGGCACACTGGGCAGGACTTCCCCGTGGGCGTGCTGAGAGTCCGTGGACGAGCTCCACCCACAGTAACGGGAAAAACAAGAGCGTCACTTTAAGAAGCAGCGGATACAGTGACTCCTGGAAGAACCTGAGCTAAAGCTACGTTCACACTGCAGGGAAAAGTGGCCCAGGTCTGACTTTCAGACAGTCTGAACAGCAAAAATACATTTTTCTCCAAATCGAACTCTATATCACATATGGTCCTGAATATATCTGATGTTGTTCAGAGCAACCTCAGTCTGGACAGACATGTCGACTTTTACCATGAGAATAAATTCACAATTCTGTACCCGGAGTCTTTGAAAGATACACTTTTAACGTTGTAGAAAAAGGAAACTAATCGTCCAGGTTGTCCTCCATTAAGTGCAGCCAGAGTGAACTCTTACCTTTCACCATGGACAGCAGGCTCGTGGGAACCGTGCGCGTCTCCGTGAACTTGCGCAGCTCCTCCAGTTTGGTCTGGTGCATTTTGCGGCAGTGGCGGCGGATGCTGCGGCGGGAGTTGAAGTCCTGGCCGCACAGGCAGCAGGAGATCGTCACGTCCTCCACCTGGTAGGAGGACACGGACCCGTCAGCGCGTGGAGACGGAGCGACTCTGAGCAGAGCTCCGCTGCGTGTGGCGACACTCACCCCGCTGGTGGAGCCTTCGTCCTCCTGCTGCGGCTGCTCCTCCTTGGCCTCCTCCTCGGGCTCCCACCTCCTCTGTCCCTGATTGGCTCCCGGGCTGCCGTGGCTCTCCGAGCCGCCGGGCTGGCTCTGCTGGTTGTTTTCCACGCCCTCCATTGCGTCTCCCTCCCACGCTACTGGACTCTCCCGGGCACTACGGAACAAGCAGGTGTGGTGAGAGTCGTCTGGGATCTCCTCCCAGGTGGAGACCCTCAGGTCAGTGACACCCACCTGGGTGTGTGGGACGGGTATCTGGCCAGCTCCTCCTCCGTGGTGAGGTACTGGAACACGGCCTTGGTCGTGGTCTGGATGGGCTCCAGTCGGACCACGTAGTCCGACCGGTCCATCCGGGGATAGATGGCGTCCAGCAAATCCTTTATGGCCACGGCCTGCCTGTCATCGCCCTGGGACCCTGGTCCAAGAAAAAACAAAACAAAAAACAATTCAAATTCATTCAGCATGATAACCAGTAAACACTGATTTAACATGCAGGGAATGGGCTGACAGTTCAGGATGAGTACGAAGGTGAGACAGATTCACTCTCTTACATTGCAGTCATCCAGGGTGATTTTAAAGACTAGAAACTAAATATAGATTTGATAAAAATCAATAAAAACATAGCGAGTTACGGACGAGGGGCTTGATTGTTCTCTCTACACTGGTAATTCAACTCGATGCCGCCGAAAATGTGCATTAGTGCATTTTGTGTGCGTGTGTGTGTTCTATGATGATTCAATTGCCAGACAAATTAACCAAAGGTCATGAATAAGGTCAGCGCATACAGAGGCTGAAAATCACATTTTCTGTGATATTTCATACACTAACGAGGATAAAGACATGCTCTCAGGCTCATGCATAGAAGATAATTACTATATGCTGTACGGTAGGAATGAAGTCACGTTGGTTTACGGACAATCTTTATGATCTAAAACTGGTGAGAATTCAGCAAAGCCTTTACCAATTATCTATCTGCTCTCCTGATGCTCTGCGTTTAGCCCTGATATTAACCCAAACACACTCGGAGCACCTATCTGCCAATATACTTAGTATGTTGTGAAACGACGAGGGTCCGAGGTCTTCAAAACATTTAGCGCCGCTTTCGGCTCTGGCAACGCAGCTTCCTTTCAGGCGGCGCGAAATTATCCAGCCTCTCCAGAGTCGAGAGCTTTCTGACTCCTGCTAAATGAGCAGGTTGGTATCATGAAAAGAGAGTGGAGAGAGTGGCAATGAATTGCAGACACTTTGCCTGTACGGGTTCAGTGCCGGGGCTGGAAAAATGAAAAAAAGGAGCGTTTTCAGAGAGAAACGTTTTGTTTATCCAGCGACTACGCGTGAATCCGCGGCAGCAAAGCCGACACTGATAAAGTGCGTTTATCGCAATAATCCTACGACGCATTCGGATGCAGCCCCTGATTGAGAACAATTAAGTCGCCAGAGCAGGGAGAACGACTCGACTCGGACGGATGACAAAGCGGGGTGATGAAACGGTGTTTTCCTGCAGCAGCAGCACCGTCATTACAGCCGATAAAACCGAGGCAAATATAATTGACTGCTCGGGCTCGGACTGATTTCTCTTTAAGGTGGGGATGAGAGGAGAGTCGGGTAACTGGGAAACGACTCCTTCCCTTCTCCCATCACTTCTGAGCAGTCGGAGAACGTCCTATAACTAATGAGACGCAGATAAAAAACCACAAAAGACGGCTGCCAGATCAAAGTCAATTTCCTTAGTGATATGAGAGGAGAGACGCTGTGCTGTGGGTCTGGGCTGTGATTGATAGACTGCAGGATGCATGTTCGCGTGTGTGTATGTGTGTGTGTGTGTGTGTGTGTGTGTGTGTGGTTGGGGTGTGGGGGGTAATGGCAGGGAGACAGGTGGAGAGATTAAACCTTGTAAAAACCTTGAAGTGTGGATGTAAGATGGAGAAACTAAGAAAAAAAGAGACAATCAATGATTCAATGTGTTGACAAATGGACGTGTGTGTGTAAGTGGGTGTGTGTGTGGGTGTGGACGAGCCAAGAGTCGAGTGACTCGACTCTTCAGCGGGTTTAATTTATTCAATTTGTGGGGTGACGTTTTTTTAATCTTTTACACTTGATTAAAGAACAAAAAGGCAACGGCTCTAAGTGTTACACCTTATCTATGTGTATTGTGCGTAAGTTATCTGTGCAAGTCTACAAAGTTGTATGCTAACCTGCTAAATTGGCTGATTTCTAGCGTGCTGTGCTAATATCTGTTAAGCTGGAGTTGATATTAAGCAGCTAATACTTGACATAACAAGGACAGAGCTGTTCAGTGAGACATCTTCTTTTTAACTGTTTTTTTTCAAATTTCGAATTTTCAAATTCAATGACGTCATCGGCTGTGGCTCGATGACATCACTGGCTGCTCACTTCCTGGCTCGTTAACAAGGAGCCTGGCTGGCTGCTGGCCTACGTTAACACTCTGAGGGCAGACGCATAGCGAGAGCGGCGCACGAGGCTGACCGTCGTCGGGCAGCCGCGTCAGGCAGTAGTACTCCTTGTGCGTGATGAGGTTGGGCAGGCCCCGGAACAGGCTGCGGCACAGTTTGCACTCGAAGATGGTGTCGACCTCGCGCAGCAGCATGTGCTTCAGCTGGGTGGTGCCTGCGGAGCACAGGGGAGAGGCGGTGAGCCGGGAGAACACACGCGCCATGCAGCGCCATAGAGCGCTCATTGTGTTGTAGCAGAACAACAGGCCGAGCGACAGACCTTCAATTTACAGGGTTTGTACGGTTTGAAAAGAAAAACAAACTGAAAAATGAAAACATATACGCACCCAAAGTGATAGATTTAGTTATAGCAGCATTTAAACAAATGTGTATTTTGCATAAAACAGTTCCTCTGTGGTCATTATTTTCATGCTTTCATTCTTATATTTCCTACACACACTGAGAGGTCATGTATTGGCACTGACAGTTGCTGCCAAGTCATGGAAATGTGTTGGTTGAAATATGTATGAACCATTCATTTGGCGTGGCCAGTTAGCAACTTTTCCACAAACTAAGTGAGAGCTGGTACAGCCCTACATGTTTGAGGCAGAATCACAGGAGGAATCAAATGTCATTATTGAAAATTTATACTCGAACGAGGACGTGGTGATAGACTATTCCAGACTTCTAGATGATTGTTATTCACCAAAGCCAAGCTTAAAGCGGCTTTGCGTTCTAAGTCCCCTTTGAATAATATAAAAACACCCACATATATATCTCAACCTTGAGCCCCGATGCAGGCTGATAAATAATACAGCTCATTATAAAAACATTTGTATTAGGGAGTAAGTTTTGTGAAAGTTTTTCTAAGGTTACTGTGGTTTCCTGTGATCCTGATGGAGGATTTCTAGTGTTCCCTGGTTGAACTATCTCAAGAATCATCCCCTGCTCACTATATAAAATGTTTTGGTGCAGACATTAACGAACTAGCTCTGGGTTTGCAACAGGAGCACGTGATCCCTGTTTTTGTCAGTTTGGCATTTCTTCTAGAGCGGAGCTTGTGAAAAACATGATTGAACATTAAGGAGCTGGTTGACATGACAAATACACACATTTATTTGTTTATATACATTGAAAAAAACATTGTTTTTAGGAGAACACCTTCTTTGAAAGCCTAAGAGAAATTGTCACATTCAGTCACTTAGTAGATTCATCCAGACAGACTTACTTCGGTGAATATCATTCGATAAAACATGTAAAGTGACGTGATTCAACCAGACATCTGAACAACGGCTCCACTCTGCCATCACCGCGGCCAGCAGGACCGTGACTCACGCGTGCAATTCAAGTATAATGTGCTCGACCGGACGACTGGTGTCTGACTCATATTTAACAACAAAAAGTCAAACTGCCATTGTCGCTGCAGCCGCACTCCTAATCCGCTCTGACGAACGTTTCTAGTCAGACGTACGTACGTACGTGCCACTTTTGGTGACTCACACAAATGTCAGACGACTTCCTCGGGTCACTCTGTCCCCTCTCAGGTCCGCGTGCGCTCCATCTTTCTGCTCTTTTGGACGGTTAGAGATCGCACCTCTTACCGCGGCGGAGAGAGGCAAGAGCACTCCGTTCTTACGGTTTATAGGGCCTCGCCAACGGAGGCGGCCTCGACCTTTAGAAACTCTTAAAAAGTCTGAACGACTCGACTCAGGCGCCGAGAAAAACACACATCTGAAGATTTAAAAATGCAGCTTTTTTTGCTCCGCTCACTTTGAAAAACTCATATTTGAGGAACTGGAGCTACTGAGGCTTGAAGTACAGAGTATTTTTGGCTTTAGTTTAACTTGAAATGCTTCCTGGTTGCTGCCAAAGTGATGATCCCCTTCAGCGACGTTGGATGTCGCCATTTAACGCCGAAGACAAACTTCCTGATGCACAAAAGACGCCAGCCCGATCGGAAGCAGTTAAACTTTCGTTAATTTCACATCTGAAGGTTTAACTCTCTGCCCCAATTACTTTGCAAAACTCATATTTGAGGAAGTGAAGCCGTTGAAGGTTGCAGTCTGAAATGCAAAGCGGGTCGTTTTGCTTCAGTTATGTTCACTTGAAATACATCCAGGTGGCGGCGGGCTGAGTCTTTCTGCTTGGAAACGGACGATGAAACGCATCAGAGCTTAACTTTTCTGACGCAAAAAAAAGATGCAAACCAGATTGGAAGCAATTAGCGTTGTGTAATTTCACGCGAGTTTCTAGAGTGCTTTTGCAGTGTCGCCTCGTAGTAAGAAAGAACCAAGGCCAGCTCGGTCCATGTGTCCACGGGTTGTTTTTTAAACATGAATGTTTAGGCTTATTGAAGTCTTAAAATTGGCCCTCAGTGTGTGTGTGTGTGTGTGTGTGTGTGTGTGTGTATAATGTGTGGTAAAATAATGAAAGGCAGGAAGGTTTTAAAAGTGCAGCCTTTCTGCTTACTGCTTACTAGAACCACAGGAGCGAGAAAAAAAAGTGCTTGTACACAGATGATGGTCTTCTATTAAACTGTGTTTTCAGACTTTAAAGACAAGGTGGACACGAACCCGATCTGAAGCAATCGATGATCTGCTGGATCCCAGACTTAGAGGTCTGCAGAGGCTGCTGGAGCAGAGGCGGATCTCCGGGCTCCACACAGACACCTAGAGCGAGCGAGATGGAGGGAGAGAGATAGAGGGAGGGAGAGAGAGAGAGGGAGAGAGAGAGAGAGAGAGAGAGAGAGAGAGAGAGAGAGAGAGAGAGATTTAACGACATGATGGTGTGACGGTCTGACAGAGAAGCGCCATCATCTGGGGATTCTGGGAAGCGGGTGAGACACTGTGTATTTGCGGTGCGCTTAAAGGATACGCGCAGTCACACAATGAGGTCTGCATGGGACAGTGATTCACTCTGACCTCATTAGATCGACACACACACACACACACACACACACACACACACACACACACACACAGACAGAGCGCTGGCTATGTGGAGGCAGGTCGTCCATCTTCCCCCCTCCAGTCTCTGCATCATTAAATCGAGTCCTCGTTCCTCGGGCTCCATCAGAAGCCGTGATGGGACGGGACGGGCCGGCCGGCTGCAGACGGAGGGAGATGAATGGAAAACATCTCCCGCTCGGTGATTCTCCTGGAGACGCTTGTTCGAGGGGGCCACCGCTCATGTGGAACTGTTGGCAAACACGCAGTGGGGGAGGAGGAGGGCGGAGGTGGAGGGTGGCAGATTTTTGTGCTTCTCAGGTGTCGCCTCGGTGCTGCTCAATCAGCCCGATGGAGGGGGGGTGGCGGGGGGGGGGGGGGGGTATATTGATGTGTATTGGAAAATGTTTTGCTTCCGGCTCCGGATCGATGGCCGGGGAACGCCGGGTCAGCTGCACAGATAGACGGGGAGAGAGAGAGGGAGAGAGAGAGAGAGGGAGAGGGAGAGAGAGAGAGAGAGAGCAATCCTGCTGCTGATGGGGATTTATCCCTGTGTCTGATTGATTTATTGTCACTCTATTATTTCTAATGATGGTGTTGAGGGCACCAGGGAGGGGGGGGGGGAATCACCTTCACTGCTCATCTTGTTTGGAAGCCGGCTGGCCGACTCAGCCAGGACACGGTTTTAATCCCAGTGAGACCAGGGTCTGCTTAGATCTGCACTTACTACTGCCATTCAACACCATTTAACACCAGAATCAGGACATTCCTACAATAAAAATCAGAGTGTCCGTAAAGTCTTAAAAATTACGACCCTTAAAAAATGAAACATTAAAAACATATTAAAGGTATTTAATATTTTGTTGGTACTCAAGCTCTTCCCAAACGTTTGACTGAAAAAAGTCTGGTGTATTATGGTGAATGACAAGAGTGGGAGTGTCACTTGTTTTGACCAAAGTGCCATATCATAATACACCTAATAATAATCTAATAATGTATTAATATTATATTAATTATACTTTATTATAATTTATAAGCTTGCATGAGGTATTTTGTAAGGTCTTTAAAAAGTCTTAAAAAGGTTTGGAAATTAACTTGAGGAATCCGGCAGACATCCTGAAAATCAGGCCGGTTCAGTCTTTCGTTTATCATACTCTTAAGCTTTTACGTAAACATCTTTAATGTGACTTTGACTTCTTGATCTCGGACGAGCGGGTTTATTTTTTTGCTTTGCAGGCCCTGTTTAATCAGCGGCGCTTTGTTCATCGATTCTCAATTGCGGCTCCTTGACCCAACAATGCGCTTGTGAAGTGGATCGGGCGGCTGGTGGAGGGGAGGAGGAGGAGGAGGAGGAGGAGGAGGAGGAGGAGGAGGAGGAGGAGGAGGAGGAGGAGGGAGGTGGGGGGGGGGGGGGTCAAGTGCCCTCATTCTGTCTGCTTTCATGCGTTTTCTTTCTTTAATTTCAGCTGCTTTTCTCCTTCAATACCGACCTTAACTTCCCGGCAGGAAGCCGGAGAAACGACCGCTGCAGAACCAGACAATAACATCACCACACACCCTGCAATCACGCTCCCATGTTTGGGGTCTCATTTTTCTCATCTTCAACATGAAAAATAAACAAAAAAACAACGGGAACAAAACGGCAGCAGCTGCTCCAGCTGCTGCCGAACGGCCTGTGTTTTTTGAAGCCACAGGCTTCAATCGCAGCCCGCGAGCTGCCACTTGTGTCGAGACGAGATAGATGCACTTAAAGCAATCAATGGGCGATGAAGTGCGTCTGTCTGCCGTCGTAACATACACACATGGAATGATTTTTGACTGTTTGGAGGCGGAAGTGCCACGTTGCTCTGCTCGGATGAAGTCTGAGAGTGGAGACCTGGTACGTGTGAAGTGTTACTTCAACTAACTCCTCGTCGTTGTGTGGGGGGGCAGTGTGTGAGTGTGTGAGTGTGTGTGTGGAATTGAATGACAACTGTGTGAGCGGGTTTGACAGACACACAGGCGGAGGAGATTATGTATTAGCGTTAGCCACGCAGTGAGCTTCTCCTCCTCCTCCTCCTCCTCCTCACACCTCACCCGGGAGCAGCGGCTCTAATCCCAGCGGGGCAGGCCGGTGACCCCCTCCCCGACCTTCAACCCCGCCCCGCCCCTCCCCCCCTCCATCCCGCCATCCCGCCTCTCAGCAACAAGGTCAAAGATCGACCGATGAGGGATGCCGCGCGGAGTGAACGGCTTCCTTTTAGCGAGGAAGAGCGAGGAAATGAAGAGGCCGGGGAAAATAAGTGAAACCGCGGAGCTGAACTGAGACGCGTCCACACCGAGAGGTGGAGGAAAGCAGAGGGTGAAGGATGTGAGCGGGTCGTGTGTGGCCGAGCAGCTGAGGAAGGAAGGAAGGAAGGAAGGAAGGAAGGGAGGGAGGAAGGAAGGAAGAAGGGGAACAAACATGTTGGCATTTGCCAGAAAACATCCGTGGCCGCTTGTGTTTCTGTTTGGACAGGAATCCATCCATTCAGATGTGTAGCATCAAAAAAAAAATCCTCTGTCGAGGTTACGTTTTCTTGAAATGATTTTTCCGGGACATTTTGTACCCAGATTGCTTTCAGGATTATTTCTCTGGGCCCCAGAAGTCTGACTGAATAGATGTGCACTTTTCTGTGGCTGTAACTCGCCTTAGAAACAAACTCTTACAGGCAAAGAAATGATGACTAATCTATGAGTGTGAATGTTAAAAGCTTTCCAAACCATTTGTGATTACTCGTAGGGCAGAGAGAAGCGTTTTCCAGGAATCGACTGAAAATTACTAATATAAATTTTCCTGGATCTGTGGGAATCCATAGAGTTCCTATTTTTTATTGTTACATGAGGAGAACCTCTGTAGAGATCTGCTCTAAGCAGGTCTACTTAAGCAAATGGCTGAAACTTGGACTGATTCTTCTGGAAGGTGAGGTTGCTGTGACTGCCTGAGGTTGTTGGTAATTTCCCTCTCGGTCAGTGTCTGCGCTCTGCTCATTGATCCTGCTCTGGGAGTAAACACGGCTTTCAGAGGGGGGGCACGCCACTCGATTTCACCCTGGAGGTGTGTGAGCAGCGGGAGGCGTGTGGAGAGTTTTAGCTCCGCCCACCTGTGCTGCCGGGGCAGCCGGGGTCGGCCTCCTGCGGCCGCTCCTCCGTCTGGCAGCTCTGGTCCCGGGTGGAGGCGGTGGTCTGCGTCTCCTCCGGCAGCAGAGGGGGAATGGGCTTCCACAGAGGCTTGGTCTGGGACTGGGAGGCGGCCGGGTCTCCCCTCTCCGGCTCAGAGACCTCCATCGGCGCCTCGGCCTGCTCGGGGGTCTGCGCGGCGGCCGGGGCGGGCGATTGGTCCCCTCTGGGCGCCGGCTCCTCCGGTGGAGACTGGGCCTCGGGCTGAGGCTGAGGCTCCTCCACCTCGGCCTGAGCCGGCGTCTGAGGGACAACGAGGACAAGAAAACAATAAACATGGAGGACACAAGTGAAGGGCAACGTGTATGGCTTTAGTGTCCTCTTGGTTTGTAGCCTGAGGAAACTAAATGTGGGATTTACAGGTGGTGTTGTTGTTGTTGCTTTCTTCACACAGCCACCGGGTGGCACCAGAGTCAGGCATTCTCAAATTCAATAAGATGGAAAAAGAAGCAAACTCATTTTAAATCACTTTAACTGCATATGATTTTTTTTTTATTTAAAAATAATTAATAAAATATGCTGTTATCTATATGGAGCTAAAGGATTTCACAGTTTAGTAATGTTCAACTGCAAAACTCTAAACACCATCTTATGCTCGTCTTATATTTACATCTTGTATAAATATGTGAATTTATGTGGGTTTTTATGTGGGATGAATTCAATGAGAGTAGATAGTATGTGTGATAATATGTTTTTTTGCAAAGCTGCTAAGCAGACACATTTCTGACAAACTTCTATCTCATCATATATATATATTATCATGTTTTATACAAGTTTAAAACAACAAAGAACAAAGATTAAGATCATGGGATGCTTTAAAAGATGCAGAGATACATGTAGAGAGAACAAAAGCTCTCACTAAAAACATATAAACTGAGTGTTTCAGACACTGAAAACACGCTCATACAGACAGCCAGACTCTTTAAAGCGAGCCACCATCATCACTTGCTGGAGGAAAAAAAAAGTGAAATAAATAAATGGGTTGAATGAGGGGGTCACAGCGTGTGTGCGTCCGGAGATTTCGTGGGGCCACATTAACCTTGTCTCGCACTGGCCCCTTTCAGCAGATAAGTGACTCCGAGCCATCAGTGTGCTCTCTCTCTCTCTCTCTCTCTCTCTCTCTCTCTCTCTCTCTCTCTCTCTCACACACACACACACACACACACACACACACACACACACACACACACGCACATCTGTCCAAACTCTCTCTCTCTCTCTCTCTCCCTCTCTCTCTCTCCCTCTCTCTCTCTCCCTCTCTCTCTCTCCAGAGCCTCCAATCTCTTCTCCTCTCACGCCCACCAATTTATCCTCATTTTCTCCCTCTCTGTCTGGGCCGGTCTCCCTCGCTCCTCGTTGTTCCCGCTGCCCTTGAAGAGCGATAAATGAGTCCCGGGGCCCCGGGCGAGTCACGGAGCCGCTCGGCCCCGGCGACTACCTGGGCAGGCCGTGGAACCGGGACGAACACTGAAACCGGCCGAGCAGTGTTAAGACATCACGGTTCACCACAGCTGGTGGAGACGATGGCTGAGAGTGTGCGAGCGGTTGTTTCATCTAAGTGAACATCTGGACTGAGTGGAACGCAGAGAAACGTGGACATACACAGGGGGTGACAAAACTCGCTGAGCATGTTGATTAGCCCGCACATCCATGCTTCATTCTGACAGAGAGCTCAGGGAGGTGGTTAGAGGAGGACTGGCCAAGCCTTTTAGATCTGCGAGAGCTTATCGATTAATCGACAATAATTGATTTAAGCTTTTTCTATTACTTGAGAATGATTTTTAAGAAATGAAGTCAAGGTTCTCTTATCTCAGCTTCTTAAATGTGAATATTTTCTTTAGCCTTTTCGGTCAAATAATTCAATTACGCCTGGGTGAGGACACAAAAAAAGACCTTATTTTGTCCTCTGTGACTCAGACGGGATACCGGCAGTATGCAACTCATGGAGAAGGTAATTGACGGGGAAAATAATCATTTTTTGCAGCCCTGATGCAACTCCCTCGTAACATAAAGCTTCCAGGACACAAAGTTGGAGGATTTTAATCATTATTAATGTACTTTAAAGTGTCACAGGAGAGTCTATCTCAGCAGAATTAAGGCAGAGGGAGGGACAGGT
Organism: Karalla daura; assembly: GCA_029224185.1. Taxonomy (NCBI): domain Eukaryota; kingdom Metazoa; phylum Chordata; class Actinopteri; order Chaetodontiformes; family Leiognathidae; genus Karalla; species Karalla daura. Next base: position 8,111,130 of record CM055209.1, on the reverse strand, counting down.
CACCAGTCCATCACAACACACACACACACAAGTTGCCTGGAATCCAAACTAGCAGCCTCTGGTGCAGGTTAAGACTTTTAGTATTGAGAAACCTGCAAAAATTTCTGTTTTAAGACGTGGCTGGTTCCAGCACTGAAATTTTCTTTTTTTTTGGTGATTTGAGTTGATATAATCGATATAGAGACACTCAGATGGCGTCTTTCTCATATTCACACACACAACATAGGGTGACAAGTTGCACATTTGGGAGTCCGGCTGAGCGTCGACATGAATGAAATGCGCGTATCACGGCGTTGAGAAGCGTCAACTTTCCTCTCCGTCTCTCGGTACCTGTCTGCGGTGGCACTGGGAGCTCTTCCTCCCAGACTTCTGGGCCTTCACCATGGTGCCAGGAGTGGCCCGCGGCGCCGCACCTTCCCTCTCAGCACGCGCCTGCGACCTGCAACACAAGGCGACATGAGGGAAAAAAGGAAAGAAGAAGACCGTGTGATAACAGAGCCAAAGACGCGTGTCGCGTCGTGTCTTGTCTTGTCGTCATCTAAGATCGGATACGAGCTGTAACTTTTTATGTCTCTGCACCGAAACCTGCTGGTTTGTACACAGTGAAACATTCACAGGGAAGATTTAAAAAGATGTGGGGTTAGCACCGCATAAACCATACCTCGTATTGCCATAACATGCCTTAATTATATAGAATAAACATCCACAAACCGGATTAGAATTCACACAGCAAAAACATGACACAACAGAGTTGTGTATTTGCTGGCTGTGGAGCACTGTATTGGATGTAAACAAGAATAAGAAGCGGTTGAATATTCTAAGAAAGGTCACAGCAAAAGTTTCCCACAGTAATAATTCTGTCGTATTTGCAATTAAACCCACGTTAGCTGCACCGCTGCTTTGCACGGGGCGCGCATGTAAAATGAGGGCAGTTGGCCTTCCTGGCGTTGCTTATGCTAATGGCCGCACGGCGTGGACTTCCTCCCAGAGCACATTACAGTGCAAGGAACTGCGCATCTGAATCCGCGTTCAGGCGGCGTCTCACAACAGGTCGTGTTATGCAAATTCACTCTGCTACAGCTAATGGACATGCATTTACATGTGTGTGGAGCGCACAGTTCACTTCTGCTGGGACCAGCAGATCCAAGATGTGATTAAAGAATTAATACTGACCAGTTTTCATGTTACATATCCTGTAATGGTCAAGAGATATAGTTCCCCGGTAGAGATGAAAGCTTATCTGTGAGGACCTATTGAGACTGATTCATGGGAGTGCTTCACTTCATGTTTCATCCAGCGTCAAAGGCGAGATGGGAGTGTTTGTTGCTGCCCTCTAGTGGTGACCTAAGTTTAAACTCAGCAACATGCACCTGACGCAAAACCAATAGTCGAGCCCCGATAGGCGCTGTATACAAAAACTAAAGCATCTTCTACCGTTTGCATTATCAATGCGCTGAAATCTGAGGAGTTAGGGATGGTTTTTCAGGGGTTTGAGTATAGTTCTGCTGCAGGTGTCTGTCTGGTAAAGTGATGTTTTGTCCTTAACATTGTCTCTAAACTCTTGTTTGATTGTTTTCCCTGTATATTGAAGAGTCTGGCAGTAATCTGATATATACCGAAAGTATCTGGTGTGAATTGACAATTTCAATAAAGTTGATTCGTAAGTGGCTGAGATGTGACAGACAGGCGTTTGGTAGAGCCCAAGGAGGAGCAAAATATGAGAAAGGCAAGAAAAATGTCTCTTTCTCACCTGGGGCCAACATGCTGGAGTTAATGCCACGATTTTATGGGATACTATTACAAACGAGTCAATGCATCGGGTAATGGCTCAAAATAATTGGAGTCCCCTGGAACTGTGCCTCCCAAAACTTAACGATTCAAAATAATGAAATGAGACAGAAATGGAGCAAACTTCTCTTTTTTAAAGTACTCATCCACGTCCAGGAGCACCACCTCCACCTCCCACCTGCAGCCAGATGGGGGGGGGGGGGCTTTTTGTTTGTAGTGCTCTCAGAGCTCCAGCAGAGGGAGACAAAGCTTGTGGCGCCAATGGTTTTTTTTTGTTTTTTCCTGGCTCAAAACCCTGGCGAGGTGTGATGGCACACGGCAACATGTGCACAGCTAGTCCCTGGGGAGGAGGCCCGTCCTACCTGCGGCGTTTCACACAGCGCACACACTGCAGGGCCCCCCCTGGTGTCAGGGCAGCAGGAGGAGAGGGAGAAGGAAGGAGGAGAAGGAGAGGAGCGGTGGTGGTGACAGCACCTCACATATGGAGTCAGTCAGCGCTGACGGAACTTCACACTGGGATGAGTTTAATTAGTTGAATCGTGCGTGTTTACATTTTCCACGGCCGCACCTTAGGTTAGCTTAAAAAAAGGCGCTATTGTACCGCGCGATTGTCCCAGTTCTCCCATTAAACCGCAACTACATCCAGAGGCTCATTGTCTTTCCTCACCGGGCCTGTGCAAACCTGTGGATTCACAGAGTTTCATGGAAAGCAGAGCAGTAGCTTCGCCTCTAATTTCGTTTAGCCAAACATGCAAACAGCACTTTATCTCCTCGGTGGAGGTGATAACAACTACACAGACCTTCTCTGGCTCAATAATCGGCTAAAAACAGAGTCAACACGAGGAGACAAAGGTCGGGCTGTGCTCACGGCCCCGTCGATGGGATGGGAAATGAAATGTTTTTGCGAGGGGACAGCTGCGTAAATCATGGTCCGGGGCGCAGAGGCAGAGGCTGTGAAAGCCGCGTATGGAAAGAAGCCAAAGCTTCTTTCATGTCTATATTTGAGCCTTGGAAGTATCTACACACTCAGGGAAGGCAACGGCTCTCAACATCTGATCTCTGATAACTGGGATGTGACGTTTGAGTCACAGGTGGACATGCTTTTTTCGTTGTGGCGGCGGAGCAATTTCACCGAGGTGAGCTGTGTCACTTTACAACCAGGGGCGTGTCCAGATACTTTTGATAGGGGTGGCCCAAGTGGGGCTCTGACCTATGGTGGGGTGCCAGGAGCTTTGTATACAAGTGGGTGACAAAGACCTGATCAATTTGCCCCGATCCGTAGTTGAAAAAAACTGCCATGATTGGCGGATTCTCAAATTTCCGATGGTACCTGAACGCACCTTGTGTGTGTGACAGTGGCTAATGTTTATACCCCTGGCCACCCCCTGGATACCCCACTGTTTGCAATCAAAGGCTTTTTTATGCAGTGAAATTACATACAAAGCACAGTCACGGCTGTCGAGGCAGTGATAAATAATCTCCCGGGTGATGTTCAGGAACGCCAGAGGCGGACGCTTTTTACATCTCAGATATGGAAACGCTTCCCATGGATGACTCGGTCCAACTCCACAATCATAAATCTAACAGGTCTGCTGCTGTCGTGGCAGGACGTTACTCAGACCTAAGGCAGTGAAGACGCCTTACAATGTTTGCAAAGGGGGAGGGAAAGCCCATCTTCCGGACTTCAGCAAAACCTGAATTTCTCTCTAACCCACATAAATCCATCTGCTGTCCGCGGCCGGGATGAACCGGGAGCCGCGTGATAACATGACGCTCGGCGTTACTTAACAGACAAACGCAACTGGAGGGGAGCCTGGATTTTCGGAGGGAAGAGGCGGGGAGGGGAAGACTCTGTGGGACGTCCGCCAGCCCACAACAGATGTGCCAACAGAAAGTTGCTGGTAAAACTTGTGCGATTCCACATCAGCGAGAGAAAATAAGAGACAAGGATGAGGAGAGAGAGAGAGAGAGAGAGAGAGAGAGAGAGAGTGGGAGAGAGACGCCGCAGGTGGAGTCGACTCGTCCTTGTTGAGATTTAAACTACGATGCAGACGCAATTAATTTCAAACAGAGCTATTAGGTAAAATAATTCATATTCCAGCAAAAAAAAAAATTAAAAGCAGGAATATTAATGCGTTGCGCACCTATCCGGGCTCTATTTTTATCAGTGCTGGGAGATTAAACACTCGCCATTATGGGAAATTAGGACTTTGACCGGAGAGTCTGTCGACCCTCCTGACTGTGCGGTGGCCTCATTTACACTTTGTGTTGCTCGATCGGAAACAGTTTTAGTTGCAACAGTGCTTAAAGGCGACCTAGAATGGTGGAGGGGAGCGTTTATCCTCGTTTCCTGGTGTTGACGTAGAAGCTGCGGAGGACTGGTTTCAGGGCTCTTTTTTTTTTTTAATCGATTATCATGTCGATTAGCATTAATACGTCAGTTAACAGAATGACGCAAAAGATGTGGAAATGGTTCAAAGCCTGTTTCACAAAGGCCAAGATCAGGTTAGTAAAACACTTTTTTTTCTGTCCTTGCCCCAACAGCAATCAATTTCCTGTCAAGAGATGAAAAATTTCAGAAGCTGAGATCAGGGAATTTTGAGGTGATTTCTTAAAATCCTCCTCAAATGTATTAAAAACTGCTTGAAACATCGTTATTAAAAATGCTGATTGTTGTATTAGTCGATTAATCCATTAGGTGTTGCAGCGCTAATCGGTTTTCATCACATATGGCTGAGATGCCATTTCGCCAACCTTTACCAGCCCAAGTTTGAGGTGAATTTCTGCACAGATCTGGCGCCCTTTCATGCTTATCTGACTTGCTTATCACTCGCTGGCTGTCTTGTCCACCCACTTTCATGTGACTTAACGTCCTTTATCACACTTTGCAAGCTTGGCAATTTTACCCATAACTGGAGCGAGTGTGGCTCAGTATCCAAAACGTGAGTCAGATATCGAGAAAAAACTGGAAACGTCACCCATCTTCACTCACTCATGTATCTGAATGGAGGTGGGTGCATGCTGTTTCTATTCAGATGGTTTAAGGAACAGCCAGGAATACACTCCGGTTATTTTTGTGCCTTTTCCATTCAACCCTCCTTTAAATTGGATGATATAAAGCTCCGAACTTAACTTGAGCTGCTCCTCCTCGGCCCGGCGTGCGTCAGCCTCAGCTGCGAGGGTGAGCCTGAGTGAAATTGACTTTCTATTGTGCGTCTGCTTGTTAGCTCCGTGGCCCCTGATGACCTGCTGAGGCCGCGTCTTCGCGTCTCACCTCACGCATGCTGGGACACACTCTGGCACCCTGTCATCCTGAATGGGAGCGGGCGGCTCACTGGGGAGACACTCGACACACACACTGCCGTGTGCGTACACGTTTATATATGCACCGTTTATGGGTGAGGAGCTTCAGACAAAGGGAGGAAAACCCCGACGTGGTTCCATAAAAGAACTGCTTTTGTAAAACTCCATGGGCCTATTTTTTCCTCACTTAACGACACAAAGGTGTCACAAAAACGCTCTCTTCGGCTGAGCCCCGGTGTAATCAGAGCTGCCAGAACGGAGAAATTTCATGCAGAGGAGAGCCTGAAATCACCAAGCCAGAGATAAAACTAATGGAGGACTTGGCGGAGTCACGGAGCAGGCCTGTGTTTGTGAGGCGCAGGTGCAGAGGGAGTGACTGGGCCGGCGTGGGGCTGTGTTGGAGCGGGGCGGTCCGGGGGCCAATATGTGACAGTCGTCCTGTCAGACGGGGGAGCGCGCCGCCCATTCACCCGCTCAGGTGCGCCCGCATGAGGAACCCCCAGGCTGCTGTTCAGCCAAATCCCTGCCTGAAAGTGCACACAAAAATCCCCCTGAAATCTCATAAAAATTCATTTCAGCCGCGTCTGATCTGATTTCATTCTACCACATTCTTACATCAAGGATGATTGTGTCACCTATCCACCTGAGAGCGAGGAAACTCTTTAATCACTCGTACATCCAAGAGCGCGTCTATTTATACGAGTGGTGCTTGAATGAGGCTTAATGACGCTGTCACAATAAGAGCAATAAAGTCCTTATAAAGACTTTACGGCCTCCGTTTACAGGATCATATTAGATGGACGGTTTCGTCCTCAAGATTCCAGGACTTGGGCGCTGAAAGGTCCCCGAATCTTGCTCTTACTTAAGAGCTTTGTTTAGCATTTTATTTAAACAAAAAACAAAAAAACAACCCGACAGTCTGTCAGAGCTGACCGAGGCTCCCGAACTCCATCTGTGCACATACATCACGCTCCCTCCACTCACTTCTCAGGCAGATTTATGCACCGAGAAAGGTCTGAAACAAACATATCGAGCTCTCTCTCTCTCTCTCTCTCTCTCTCTCTCTCTCTCTCTCACACACACACAGTCCAATAACACGCGCGCGCCAACATGAGGGACTCTGTCGTTTCCGTGGAAACAGACAGACAGTGGTTATGAGGTAGACGCTCTGACTCAGGTAATGAGAGTGAATCTGTCCTGGGCTTGTGGTGAGAATCCGAGGGAGGCGGACGCCCGTGCTGCCACCGCCTGGTTCACACTCTGTGATGATGATGTGGGGAAATCCATACCGTCGATTCCTTCACAAATGTCAAGACTCTGTGTGTGTGTGTGTTAATCTGGAGGGCCTGAGCGGAGTCTTCTCCTTCTCCTCCACGCCTGAACTTGCTACCTGGTGAATATTTGGAGCGCGGAGCACGGCGGCTGTCCCGACCTTTGACTCGGGAGACACAACACATCTGCTGAGCAGCTAAAAGGAAAGACGCTGTCCCGAGTGACCCCCGTGATTTCGCCGTGGAAATGCTACTCCCTGCTCGAAAACCATCTGAAGATCAATGAGCAGGAGGAGGAGGAGGAGCAAAAAGCAGACGTGAAAACAGCGTTTTTCACCCCCCTCCTCCTCCTACTCCTCGTCTCTGCTCCTCGGCTCCGGGCTTAATAAACAACTGTTGATGACGGAGTGGGAACAACTGGGAAAACGGCTAACGCTGCATAAAAGAAAACGGCGAATAAAACTCAGCCTCTGTTACAGACGAGTGGAGGAGATGTGACTCAAATGCCTGAGGCTCCATGACAGAGAGATCTGCGACAGACAATCCGCAGAATTCGTCACCTCTGGCTAAAAATGGCGACACGCATAACCCCGAATAAATGCCGCCAACTGATCCGGAGCAATGACTCGCTCCATCGCAGCCACTTAACCTCACTTACAACTTCAAGGACTGGGCTGACACCGACGTGACCGGCGCTCCGGGTGGACTTGAGAAAGTAAACAGGTCTCGGGCTTGATCTGTGTTTGTTTTTTTAATTACGAAATACATGACACAACGAGAGCTGAACGTTAAGTGTGGAGCAGGAGTTGCTGTCTAGTGACTCTGTAGCTTCAATCAATACGTTTCAAAGACACTTGGAAAACAAGGTCATAGTTATGGCCTTATTCCATCTACATCTGGACAATTAAAGCGTCCAGATCATGCCATTGGAGACCAATATCTTTGTGCGTGCATGTATAGTCTGAATAAAAGTGGACACTGCATCTGTACACTTCCAAGAGAGCCAGTCAGAGTTCAAGAGATAACACGGTGGAAGAAAAGACTGCGGTACCGTGCTCGTGCTGAATTAGCTGAAGGAGCTGAATATTTTGAAATATATGAACAGGAAAAACCGGGAAGAGGTGCTTATTAACCCGCTGAATTGACGCGTATCGCCACCTAGTGTTTTGGAGGGTGACATGAAAAGGACGACACCGGACGTCCGAGTTGAGTTACAAGCATGGCTCGACTTGGCCGTGCATGTGAACGCACCAAGTCAGTGATTTCATAGAAAACTCGATTTTAATGACTATAAAAGAAAATACAGATATACATAAGAGTTAGAGCAATACGTGACTGTGGTCTGAGAAAAGGGAACCGGGCCTACCAGGAAAATAGGGGAACAGGTTAAAAAAAAGTTTATTTCCCTCCGAATCTGTGGAGCTTCTTTCGCTAAATAATTCACACATTCACCTGACAACAAGCCTCCAGCACAACACGTTTTGTAAGCAAATATGTTTCATCTCCAGCGATCATTTTGAATTGTGTTTACACCGGCCCAGAAATCAATTTGCCGAAGCGTTTCCCTGTTGGGAGCGCCTCTGGATTTTCGGAGGCGCGTCCTCGCCCTCTTCAGCGGCATCAGACGAGGTGGATCCTCCTCAGAGGAGCGCGGCTTTATCTTCCGCGGGGGCCTCGGCATCTCGGAGCAGAAACTTCCACCCGTCGCGTTACATCACGTCCCAGCATGCATGTATATATGCATGAGCTGCGTGCGTGCGTGCGTGCATGCATTTAAAGGTTTGTGTGGCTCCAGAGCCAACAGATGCGGGCCTGCAATCAGCGCTGCCTCCTCATAGTTATTTCCGCTGGCTGTGTGGAGGCGGTCTGACAGGACTTCCTCCTAATGGAGCGACTCCGCACACACACACACACACACAAACATGATGCCTGGTGCTGACACCAGCCACACCACCTGACCTCCAGATAGGGAGGGGACAATGATGTGGCCTACTGACAGAGTTCCGTGCAGGATTACTCAATGATGGAGCTCATGATCTGTCAGCTCCGCCGTGCTTGTTAGGCCGCGGCTGATGGAAAGGGACTGGTAAGAAAAGACAAAAAGAATAGACGTCCCATGCCCTCAGAACATGTTACTTAATGAAGTATGTGCACAGCTGTGTCACGAGCGCAGACGAATGATGGATGACGTGTTGAAACGAGACAATCGACTTACTTCTCCTTCCAGTTCATTCAATAAAAATACAATACACGTCTCTCTCTACTCAAGCAAAATGTGTCATTACCCCGGCGCTCTGACAGCAGCTCTGAAAAGTGTTCAGCTAGTTTATTTATTCATTAGTACTTTATGAAGGACATGCACAGCATCCAGCTCAACGCTCAAAGCCTATGACACGCAAACAAACAAATAATAGATGACGTGTTGCACCGAGAGGCTCGACCACATATCCTACAAAGTGAGGCCTTCCATTCATCTTAACAGGCTGCCACCTCAACAAACATGGCAGGGAATACAGCCTGGACAGGTCCCCAGTCCATCACAATTAGGGACAATTTTAGAGTCTCTACTGGATCTAAACGCGTTTTGGGACTGTGCGAGGAAACCAATGTACCAGGAGAGAACATACACACTCCATACAGAGAGGCCTCTGGTCAGACCAGGGACTTTCTTCCTGTTCGGTGACAGGCCTTTTCACCAACTTCATTTTAAGTCAACAGAATTACACTAAAACAAGCTGAGGAGCCACCTCTAAAGGTGTCTCCAGCTCTCTGACAAGGAAGTAGCTCCTTTAGGTCTACTTAGATGAGCTTGATCCTGCTGATTGACTTGCAGACATGACTGTATGCTGAGTGCCGTGACATTTACACGTCCATAAACACACTGTTTACTGCCGGTCAATGCGAGTGTAAAGGGGGGGGGGGGCTTTCAGGGTCTGTCCGTCTTCACTTAGCACTGAGTTCAACTTTCGATGAACTTTGACCAGACAAGTCAACAGCACTGAGCACGGGTGTGCATATGTGTGTATATATGTGTGTGTGTGTGTGTATATGTGTGTGTGTGCTAGACCAGATCATGCTGAATGTGATGCTCATTCATTGGTAGTTGGCACATGTGCAACCGTGTCCTTAGGAAAACTCCCGGACATTAATCCCTGTGGTGACAAATGAATCTCTGCACAGATTCCTTAGCAAATGGGGAAATACCTGAAACATGCACGCACACACACACACACACATACACCCTCATACAGAGCTGTGTGCACACATACTTTCCCACATTACCAAGCTGTTGTAATGCCACTCACTCTCCAAACAGCGAATATTTGTTTCCGGCCACATCTCCCCGCCCAGCAAAGTTCTAACAGCGTGAAACATATGCTGTGCTAAGGGCCCTTCGACGGGCTTCACTCGCTCGCCTGTGATAACTTTAATCGGCCGGGACGCACTAGACGGCAGGACAGCGGGACGCAAACAGCTGGAATTTGGCTACGTCTGCTGCTGGATCTTCAAAAAAAAAGAGAGAGAGAGAGAGAAATGAAAGGACAGGCGGTTGAAAGCTGGCACTCAGCGCGCAGGCGTACGCCGAGATGCCGCGGCGGAGCGTGGCTGAGAGACGCGGGGACGCGGGATTTAATAAATACAGCCACGGGAGACGCATAATAGGCGTTTTCAGGCCAGGTGTAGACACACACACAGCCTCTCGGAAAACACACGGGATTGTGTAATCCTGGCTTCTGAGACTGCGCGGACCCCGTCGTCTCGGCCGACTGGGAACGGTCCCCTTGTTGACAGAGCGGGCGCCCGTCCGCGCCGCTGACGCGCCCGTTCGCAGGAGATGCTTAATAACCGTTTGCGGTTTGTCTAACTACCAGAGAGCGGCCTGCTAGATAACAAGGCCCACTTGGTAACGACCGGTGGCAAGGACCGCCGCCTCGTGGCAAGAAATAAGGCCCGCGGTTGGAGTGCCTCCCTGTTTTCTTCGCTTCCTCACAGACCCAAAGACGTGCACGTTTAGGCCGGCTGGAGACCAGACTGTGTTGGATGTGAGCCACAACAGACCCTGTCTAACACTGTTAAGGTACAAAGCAGGTTGGATAATGAATGGATGGATGGATGGATGGATGGATGGATGGATGGATGGATGGATGGATGGATGGATGGATGGACGGGTAGGACAGCTTCCCGCTACGGGACTGCATCCCACGTCACGCTACGTTTTCCTCTGCCTGGTTACAATGGTCGTCGAGGTGAGTCAGGAAACAAACGCAATGCGATATCATTAAACTGACTGACTCACGCGGTGATTGTGCAGCCAACAGGGTGGGAAAAAAAAAAAAAGGAAGAAAGAGTTATGTGTACGTAAAAAAAAACAAACAAAAAGCTCATCAAGCGGGTGAGACTGCTGTTTTTAAAGTACACTGCCAATCTCAGGTCACTAGAACAAAGCGTCATGGGAGTGTGAGAGAGCTATCCTGCAAATTGGATGATTGCATACTGCAGTTTATACACACACACACACACACAAATATATATATATGTATATATGGAACAGCAAACGGAAGATATTTTAATATATGCGGGAAGGACTTCAGAAGGTGGGATCTTCTTTCTCTTCATTTTATTTTCGTTCCTCATAACCCACTTTGTTATCTGCACTTATGTCCCAGTTCCCCGCTCAGATTCCTCCTCAAGGTTAGCCCGGCCATCTCCGCTGTGTCAGAGTTACTCATGTGCTGCGGCCGCCGTGCGCTCTGGAAAAATGAACGTACTTTAGGAAGCGTCTGAACTTTGGACTGCGCCGGCTTCCGCGACGCTGCAGCGGATCAGACGGGGGTGGGAGGGTGGGGTGGTGGTGGGGTGGGGGGGCAGCCAGGTGCAGGTTTGAAGCTGCACCAAAGAATGTTGACCCGTATCTTCAATTATTTAAGATGATGAAAAAAAAGAAAAAAAGAAAAATGGTCCATACGCTCAGGTTGTCTGGGGTGAAACTCCACTTCAGGGAGCGCGTATCCAGGTTGGCAGGTCTATCTGAGCAGGCAAGGATGTATGGGAAGTCTTCCAAACAAACTAATAAAGCGTAATTTATGCAAATATGCAGGCTGAGATGCCAGTCTCAACAACCGCAGTCTGCACTATCAGATCATATGGTAGCAGCAAGTCGCATCCTGTGTATATGTTTGTATTTTAAACAGCCATAGTGTCATCCTACGAACGACTTCCACACACTTTCAAGCTGCGCTTTCTGCTAAAGAGTATTTCAGGAACTTTGTGTAAAAGTTCTCAGAACTATGTGAGCTGAAACTGTGCGTGAAGCAGCAAACTAAACAAAGCATCCAGGAGCATTTTTGCTGGTCTTGCCTCCCTGAACTGACACTTCTGTCATTACAGACAAAAATCCCAATGTAGTGGCACCAGTCCATGTCACTTTATTTTTAATTTCTGCACAATGTAAATCCCTAACTTTCAATATTGACCACTGGCGACATTACCAGACCATGGGGATGGTGTATAAATACATGAAAACGCCACAACAGCTTTGTTTATATGTAGGATTTGTCAGACTCTGTTTGTTTATGTACATCTAATCAGGAGTTTGAAGCAGACCAGCTCTAATGTAAAGTGTCTTGAGATGACCTTGTTATGAACTGACACTTTAATTGTACACATTGCATTCTGCACCTATATTTGTCTATAGAAAAATATCCACACATGTGACTTCCAATCCTAACTACTACAGGACTTCAATCCTCCATTTCTAGGTCAATATTAACCACAAACAATATTACCAGACCATATAGATGATGTATGCAAGTTACACTAGGTGTATATAGGAGTACAGACAAACTCCATAAGTGATCTCACTAGTGTGCTTCAACACTTAAATCCAACATTTCCAGTTTAATATAAGCTGCAGTCAATATACGGATGCACGGGGCATTCTGAATACATATTTGAACAGATAACACCCGTAACATCACTCTATGGTTTCTGGATCTATACTGTCAGGACTTAAATCCAGCATTTCTAGCCCAATCTCAACCACACGCAAGATTAGCGACCCATTTGTATGCATGTTACATCCTGAGTCTATAATTGCATAGAAAACACCCACAATGCCCTGTTCCTGACTTCCACACTGTCTCCATCTACACATCCAGGACTTCAATCTAGAATTTCTATTTTGATATTGGCCACAAACATAACAGATGATTCATGCAAGATGTATTATATGTATATATTTTTATATACAACATCCATAAGTTACTTCCACACTGTATTTCAGTACTTAAATTCTACACTTCTAGTCTAACATTAACCACAGGTAACATTTCTAGATCATATGGATGCACATAACATCCTGAGTATAAATCTAAACAGAAAACACCCAGAACATCACCCTATGTTTTCTGGATCTATACTTTCAGGACTTAACTCCTACATTTCTAGTCAAATATAAACAAGCACCATTAATTTCTATGCATGTTACATCCAGAGTCCATATCTGTATAGAAAACACCCATAACACTTCTAAATCTGTACTTCCAGGACTTCAATGCTGCCTTTGAGATCGATATTGAACTAGTCAATATCGATCTCAAACAACATTTCCAGACCATACCCTTGATTTATGCATCTATGCATGTTGTCTGCATTTTCATTTTCGAGACTTATATCCAGCATTTCTAATCCGATCCAAACCGCATGTAACACCCCCAGACCCTCTATGTACGAGTGCATAGAGTGGCATGTAAAGCAACCAGCGCAGCACGCGGTGCGGGGCTACGGCTCTACGCTGCTCTGCTCGGAGTATTTCAGGACTTTGTGCCTAAAGTTGTCGCAGCTGCATGGAGCCGAAACCGTGCGCAGCTTCCACGAAGGCGCAGCCAGCACCGACAAATTATTACACGTCCCCGGGTCAGGAAAACGCAAGAAAGAAAAAAGAACAAGAAAATACGCCCAGGCGCCTCATCTCCACATCTCGATTTCTCGATATCTCCAACAACCAGGAACATCCCTCCGCGATCGGTCATCGCGTCGTCGCCACATGCACCGAAGCCGCTTCCTCCTCTCCTCTCCGGCTCCGGAGCCAACAAACACCGAGCATCCCGGGGCAGGGCGAAGCTGGGGAGGGGTGGACGTCCCCTCCTCCTCCTCCCCTCCTCCTCCTCCTCCCCCTCCTCCATCTCCCCCTTCCTCCACCACCTCCTCTTCGCCCATCTTCCGCGTTCGAGACCGGCTCGCGGGGCTCGCTCGGCTGCACGAGACGCACGGTGTGTCCGTCCGCGTGCCTCCCTCTCCCTCTGCCTCAGCTGGGGCAGCGCGTGCACTCACACACGCTCGCGGTCTCCATTTGCAACTCCATCGCCCCCCTGCGAGGCCGAGGGCCGTGACGCAAATGGCACCGGGGGTTGATTCGCAAATGACACATCTCTCTTAACCCTCCATCAGTGTCGCGTAGTAGGTACAAAAATGAGAGAAATTTAAAAAATGATAATAATAATTCTACAAACTGGGAGAGAGGTTGTGATGCGGTTGCATAACTCCCCGGGAAACTTAATAAAAATGTCCCACCTCTACCCCCCACCCTTCTATAGTGACTTTTTAGAATATTTCGCTGGTTTCTACGGAGGAATTGCGCGATACGAGCCCGGGTATACCCACCAACAACACCCGGCGAGGACGCGTCGGGACGGGCACCGCATTCACAGGCCATAAAGGGCCCCTCCGCATGAATACTATTGTGCTCTTTTATATCCAAGAGTGCCCAACTATTTACAAAAGGTTGGCCAGGCTCTCTCTCTCTCTCCCTCTCCTCTCTCGCTCTCTCTCCCTCTCTCTCTCTCTCCCCGACACACACACACACACACAGATGAAAATGTGAAATGGTGGCGTCGGTTACAGCAGCTGCTGCTGCTTTGCGCAGGGATTGCGCAGCGCTGGACTTCCCCACTTCTTGTGCACGCCGTTGTGCATCCATCTAAGACTTTATTTCCTTGATATTAAACATTTTTGATGGCGACTCGGTTTATCCCTGCGCACACACACGCGTGCACACACATCACGCATCCATGCATGCATCCATCCAGGCAGGTAATAATAAACCCAGGGCGCATAGGGGCAGTCATGGCATGGATTTGCATTATCACCCCCGTGGAAAACAAACATCACTCTTTCAGATGTTTTCTGTGTCGCACCGCACACCCGACACCGCTCAACGCCGGGGAAATGAGGGTTGAGCCGGTGCAAAAGTGTTAGAAAACGCGCAGCTTTTGCGTTAAGGGAGAGAGGAGAGAGGCCCCCTCGTCGCTGGTGAGGGATTGCAGCATGGCAGGGGCGTAAAGACGAGCTAACCCGGATAAAATGCACACAAAGACCGGGCTCCACACGGTTGGAGGCACCGCTAGGATCTCGGTGGCGATACCCGGGGGGTATCGTCGCAATCTCGAGCCACACGACGGCCCGGTTTGATCGTAATAATCGCGGTTTGCGTCTGGCCGAGCAGCAGCCTTGGCGCACAGGACCGGTGACCCTTCCATCTTTGCGCGTCCTTCCACCGAGCGAAACCCGCAGCTTTAGCACCTCGTCGGCGGGCTAAAACCCCGAGTGGAGGCTGTGTAGGTGGAGAAACGGTGGGCGCGGAGGCTGCCGGATTCGTCCTGGAAGTGGTGCGAGCGGCAAAGCGCCGGGGCCAGGCAGAAACAAGAGGGCGATGACGCCATTTTCTGCACAAAACAACCACCACGCTCGGCGAAGCCGAGGCGAGAGGAAAAGGTTTTAACCCGCTCCGCGGCCACACGAATCGCGTCAAATTGAAAACG
Source organism: Karalla daura (assembly GCA_029224185.1). Taxonomy (NCBI): domain Eukaryota; kingdom Metazoa; phylum Chordata; class Actinopteri; order Chaetodontiformes; family Leiognathidae; genus Karalla; species Karalla daura. The sequence continues at coordinate 8,095,949 of CM055209.1, read as the reverse complement.
AAGCCCCTTACCTTCTCCTCGTCTCCGTCGGGGCCGGATGGATGGAGTGGAGAAAAGAGGGTGGGAAAAGCGGCGGGTAGTTGACGTCCCGGAGGTTGTTTTTAATCTCTCCTCCCCGGCTCACTCCTCCGAACAAGTTGGTGTGTCTTTGTGCACCCAGCGGAGCCTCGCAGCCTCTGCGCAAAGGTGCACCCAGTGCATGCGTCCACTTCCATGCGAGCAGGGGGATGAGCGACGTGAAAGCCTGCGTTTACACGTAAAAAGTTGTGTTATTTTGTGTTCCCACTTTTCACCGAATGCTACTTTATTCGTGCCCCGTTTCGCCCCAAAAAAACGCGCAACCTTTTTCGAGGAGGACACGGCTCTCCATAACGCAGAATGGATACACCCTCCCAAAAACACGTACAAGTACTTTATATCTCCACGGACATAAAATAGCAGCCGTGGTGGCAACTAGGAAACCTCAACCAACAATGATTTATACATTTATTTATGCTCTTTCACATTATTTAATACGGGAACCATAGTTTTCCTCCTAGGAAAGGATTGTAATGTAGAGAGAATTTCAACCATAGTTTCCAATTTAGAGACATTTTAACTGAAGAATCACATTTTAGAAGTTTGTTTTTGTAGTTTATATGTATTCACATCGCTGAAATATCATATTTTAAGTTGTTCAGCCAGGAGTGTTTATGAGCTATCCATTATTTGGATAGGAAGACCCTGTTTGGATGAGGGCTTTAATGTAGAGACCCCATGGTTCATATCAGGTTAGATGTTGTCTACAGAATCACATTTTAGAATTTTTTTTTATCTAGTTTAGATGTAGCCACACAACAGCAGTGTTATATTTGAAGCTGTTCAGTCAAGAGTGTTTATGAACTATATATATATTTTTTGGATAGAGAGAGACCCTGTTTAGACCAGGACTTTAGTCTTGAGACACCATGGTTCCATATTAGATTAGATGTTGTCTACAGAATCACATTTTAGAAGTTTGCTTTTCTAGTTTAGAAGTGTCAACAGGATATACGTGTTGTATTTTAACTCATTTAGTCATGAGTGAGTTGGGTATGGTTCCATATTTGGACAAACGTTCTCCACAGAACCACATGTTATGAGTTTGTTGTCTTAGCTTAGATGTATCTACAGAACAGAAATGCTATATTTCATGTTTAAGAGCCATCCATTATTTGAATGGAGAGAACCTCTTCGGATCAGGGCTTCAGTGTGGAGACACCATGGTTCCATATTTGGGTAAATGTCTGAAGAATTGCATTTTAGAAGTTAGTTTTCCTAGTTTAGGTGTTTCCACAGGACAGAAATTTGTTTTTTAACTTGTTCAGTCATGAGTCAATTGTTGTTCCATACTTGGATGAATGTCCTCTGTCCATTAAATAAGGAAACTGTGGCCCCTATAAATGGCTTAACATAGAAAATGTAGAGTAGTAGTTGTAGTTGTCGACTGTAAAATGTAGATCAGACTCTACAGAGTGCGATCTGATTTTAACTTGTAAATTAGCTAAAACTGATAATCGTCTTCCAAAGAACCACATTTCATGAGTTTATTTTTCTAGGTTAGCGGTATCCACAGAACACAATACTTATATTCTAATTTCTTCAGCCACAATTGTGAATGGGCCATCAATTATTTGAATGGAGACCTGGAAGTTTTGAACCAAGGACGCTTAGGTTCCATTCTTTCTGAAACATTTGCTAGTTAAGACATATCTACAAAACAGAAATATTTCAGATACTCCAGCCACAAGTGTTCATGAGCCATCCATTATTTGGATGGAGACCCACTTATTTCCGTACTCAAACCCTTGTGCAACACACACACGGCTCTCCATTTTAGTCCGCGACACAAAGCAGAATTCGATTTCTCAAAATTACAAGTACTTTAGACCTCCAGATGATTAAAATAGTGAGTCATTTACCTGAGTAGCAACTACGAGGTACAACAGTAACAATTTAATTTGTAAATTTGTGGGCAAAATTGGATTAGACAGACAGACAGACAGACAGAAAGATAGATAGATAGATAGATAGATAGATAGATACATAGATAGATAGATAGATAGATAGATAGATAGATAGATAGATAGATAGATAGATAGATAGATAGATAGATCCGTTGCAATAACCAGGTGGATGCGTGACAGAGCAAGCCTCTTTTCCATCTTTCAAAAATCACTTAAATGTATGATCCCCAAGTTAGAGACGTATGAGATATTAAACTGATAAGAACAGATACTACACTTGATCTCAGCCACAAGGCTGAGGAGCGACGTTATAATATTTAATCCAGAGGTCACAGTTTTCTCCTAACAGACGACTGTGATGTAGAGGCAATTTCCACCACGGTTCCAAATGTGATTAAATTATGTCAGAAGGACCACATTTTATAAGTTTGTTTTCTTACTTTAGATGTGTAAATAGAAAAGAAATTTAATATTCTAACTGTTTGAGTCATTATTTTGACTTAGTGTTCTACAGCAAACCTGTGAAACACCTGTAGTGCTCTACTGAGCTAGACAAGCACTCCACTGGGCAACTATTTTGTCTACTGTTGGACCCCATGTGTATATATTTCATTTCTAGTTTACCATTTCTTCTGTTTTAGGCATGTACTGTAGCATATCAGCATTTCCTGTTTTTCTCACTTTTACTACTTCTGTTCTGAAGGAGCTTCCACTCTGGAGATCAATAAAGGCTCCAGATTCAGTGGTCCTTCTTTAGACCAGGGCTTTAATGTGGCATAGCATTTTCCACCCTGGTTCTATACTTAGTTAAATGTACCCTGAAGAAACGCATTTGAGAAGTTTATTTTCTTAATTTAGACGTATCCACAGATAGAAACATTACATTTTAACTGGCTCGGCCGTGAGTGTTAAAGAGCCTTTCCTCAGAACACCGCTTTAATGCTGAGGCATTTTTCACTATCGTTCCATACTCAATTAAATGTTGTTGAAAGAATCACAGTTTGGAAGTTTGTTGTCTTAGTATACACCAAAATGCTGTATTTTTACTTGTTTAGCCACTCATTATTTGGATACCTGGAGACCTACTTAAGCACCTTTTAGAATCACTGAACTTTGTGGACAACCACTGATAACACATTAAAATGATTTTATGATGAAATTAAAAAGGTTCAAAGTGATTTTAGTCCAGTTAGCAAATCTGAACTTGAAAAGCCAATAAAAAAATCTGAGACTCTTAGGGATTGATTAAATGTCATTAGTGGTAACTACATGCCCAAAAGCAGTTTTATATGGTTTAGACTGTGCTCACAGTTCTGCAAAAACATGTGAAAGCATCTAAATATTAATATTTAGCTAGTTACTGACTGGACATTACTATATTGCATACGACAGTACTATTGTAGAGCATGGCTAACAAGATTTAGCATTAGCAGATAACTTAGGATGTATTAAATGAGTCATATCGACAACCCTTCTTTTACAATACATTTCCTAGTTCTTAACTTACTCATAAACAACCCAAAACCATGAAGATAACCAATATTTTTGGACGGTCTTCCTGAATAAAATAAGAAGGTGATCACTTGAGCTTTTTACTTACTGTAACCTAGCTAGCTAGCCTGATTGAGTGGTTTTGAAGGCGAGAAACTGCTAAAACTAATGATTACAGTAATGCTGGCAAACACATTTACATGTAAATATAGCATAAATTCAGGAAATGTTTACCTTTCTTGAACAAGATCCTGTGTGTTTTTTCCCCAGCCAACAGCTGGAAATGCTAAAATAAATTAGAATACTGCACACACCTGCGACTGCACAAAACTGATGAATGATAATTCTGCCTAAACAGGCTCCACAGCAACCCAGGCATTGAGCTAAAGAGCACGTAGCTGGACTAAACATTATGGACATTATGTGATTTTGTAATATAGGGGGCGTTTATGCAGGTGGTGTGATTAAGCAGCAACGCTAGCTGTAGGTTTCTGAAGCATTAGCATTGGTGTATTTAACAAAGAGGTCGTCCTCTACATTTTGATGAGAAAATGCTCAGAACATGAAGTCTGAGGCAACTTGCTGCTGATGCCTATCTCCAGCACACATCGGGCTTAAAGTTCAGCAATTTTTCATCTGACTGAGAGGGCAACAGGTAGGGTTTGTAAAACATAATGCAGTGGCACATTCCAGAAAATGAAGTGGAATTTACTATTGGAGTACTGAATGAACCGTTTGACTGTGCCATAGTTTCATGGGGATACTTTTACAATGTGACAGAACAATACGGGAATAAATTTAGGCCTCTGTGATTTGGGATTAAGTCTAATGATCTAAAGCATCACTGGTAGTGCAAATAATCCCATAGTGCAGTTATAGTGCAGTAGCTGTTAGCAAGAGTTTTAACTCCTAGTCTTCACATTATCTTTATGTTCTTTGTAAGATACAATTTTGTTTTGACAACTCAGTGTGAGCTAATCGGTCGTGACTCAGAACCATTAAATGTAATGAGGAAACACTGGCATCTATGTGCCTTAAATTATAAAATGTGAACCTAGTTATCCAATTTAAACTGTGACTGAGACCCTACAGTTTGAGATCGAATTTGAGTTCAAGAGGTTTGTTAAAAAGATCCCACTTGAATTGCTACCGCAGCTCGACCAGATGAGACACTCTGATTTAGATTCACTGGACAAACCTGTGTATTTTAATAGATCCTTTTAATTCCCACATCATCTCCAGCAGTTCAAATTCACCAGGTTATGCAGCATTTAATAGATCTCACATAAGGTCAAAAATAATACAGAGATTGGCCCTCGTGTCCCGAAAAGATCCATCAAAACTTGAAATCAAATCAAGAAAAACACTCCACTCATTGAATGCAAAGTAGGTTGAAAGTGTGTTGAATCTGAGAAGTCCTCGGAGTTATAATCCCTGCCAGCTCTTTCCTTTAGCCTCATGAGAGTGCTCAACAAAAGGTGCCCACCACTATCGCCTATACACAATTAACTAAAGCACCAGCATTATTCCATTATCATAAGAATGCTGTTTGCAATGGGGGGAGAAACTCCTCGGCATTCATGGACGTCGCCGAATAGAGCCGGGAGCTTTTATCTTCTCAATTACATGCAGGCCGCATTTATCATACCACCTAGTGACATGTTTGGACACTTTGAGAGCATGAAAATAATTTGCACTGTTAATTCAAATAAGCCTGTTTATAATTACTGCTTCAGCTCCACAAGTGGGGCTTGTTTGGAGGGGCCGGTGAAGATTAGGCTACGACTTGATTCCAGTGCAATCCGAGCCTCAGTGAGACACGAGCGCCGGGCTGAATTATTTTGCCCTGTGACACTTTCTAACAAGAGGAAGTGTTATGGCTGACAAATTTGCACGGGTTATGAAAAATCCCCCATAAGGTGTGTCCATCTCTCTTATCATTTGCCGGAAATTCAAGTTCATTAAATACTTGTTAGACTGCCTGGGATGCTACGAGTGTCTGACATCCCTGGAAGTTGCCTGGTAGCCGCCGTGATTATGAATTCAGCAGACGACCTGTGCGGTAATTGTTCATCCCAGCAGGAGTATCGGAATAAATGAAGACTAAATAAGAGCAGCAGCATACTCCTTTGGTCTGCCTTGCGTTTCTCGCTGAGTGCTTTTGATCTGGTGTGCTGCTGATGAGATCCGGGGTCGTGTTAGAGGTAACTGACCACAAGGTGTCAATGTTGTTAGGGATAGGTTTTTCTGTCTGTCATTTCAGTCCATTAATGTAAAAAGCACAGAGAGGACAGCGGTGGGTAGAAAGCGCGTGCTGGATGATAAATCTAATTGGATGTAGAGATTTGTCTGGAGAACAGAAATAGACGGCGGTAGAACAGAGCGAACATGAAGAAGCAGATTTTATATGCAGGCGAACATCCATAAACTGCTCAATAGGGAGTTAATAGTTCAGTGTGTTTTAGGTTCAGTGTCTTAACTCGTAAAAGAAAGATGGGCGTGGGCACGTGAGCGAGATAGTAATGCAGAGCAGTGATCATGAAAGATTAATGCAGCAGCTCCTTTTGTGGAAATTGTCTCATAAACACCAACCTCAGATGCAAACGTGGAGAAAGAAATCTGTGGCGAACACGTACTCACCCAGGCAACAGTGAACCTGCTGGGGTACGAGTTTTTCCCCCAAAAAACTTTTCTTCCTTCCCTGCCAAATGAGAGGCTGTCTCTCTCTGACCTTTGTCACATGTCACATCCTCTCTTGTGCTGGGAGAATCTCTGTGGAAAAAGGCCAAATGGGGTGCGTAAGCTCGCTGGAAGCTCAGCACCTTATGGACAGTCTGACTGTTGCCATTAAGTCAGTCGAATTGGCTCGGACTGTAGTTTGGCCTACCCTGACGCAGCTCTGGCTGTCTTCTAACTAATCTGTTGTTGTTGCAGAACAAGTTGTTATTGGGCTTCTCCCAGGAGTTATCAAAACAGCTGGGTATTAAGGGAAATGAGTGGGGGGCTACACAGTGTTTTGCATTGTCACCTCATAGCATGAAAGCCCTGGATTTAGACATTTCATGCTCTCCCATCATCTGTTTTTTCAGGTACTCCAGTTTCTTCCCACAGTCCAAAAACATACATGTTTAGGCTATTAGAGACTAGTGTGGATACTCGTTCGTCCATGTGATTATAATCCAAGGAGTTGTTGTGTCCGGTAGCTTTATCTATAGCCCTCTGGATTAAGTAGTATTGTTTTTGCATTAACATGGACATTTTCTAACCTAAGATGAGAGAATAGGACATATTTTCCAATTTGTCTGGGACAGTTACAACCCATTTGTATCATTTTTATATTTCAATCGGACCACTATTCACCGCTCTCTCAGGGTCCGTGTCCACATCTGAGCCACAGGTTCACATGCGACTCAGATGTGGGTTTAGATGAGTTGCTCTCCTCAACCTTGGCAAGAAGCTGCTCGAGCACATGAACACAAAGAATTCTCTTCACAATTGTTAAAACTGAATCCATTCTTTGTAGAATGGCAAGATAGGTAAATACCAGGAATTTCTACTTTTATATGAATGATATTAGAAAACCATTTCCTATGATTCAATTCACAATGACATCCTGCCAGGTCTGAGGATACAGTCTCAGGTAAAAATGTAGTTGAGCAATTATTTTTTTTTCCCCTCCATTTAATACAAAATAAAGCCTGTTAAAGACTGAAATACAGATTATCATTATTCACTTAATCAGTGAAATACTATCTGCTTTCATCAGTAATAAGTAATTCAATGAAAAAACATGCACTGTAACTACAACTAAAGCATGTAAAAGTGTGTATTCACTGAGTCATTATAATTGTAAATGAAGACATACAGTAGAAAGAATCTGCTTTATTCATTATGCATGTTCTTGACTCCTTTTTGTAAGGCTTCACAGGTACGAATAAAAACAAATAAATGTTCAGCATGGGGAACATGTCTGTCCTCAGGCCGAGAAGGGATTTGTTGAATAATCAGCTTCCACAGGGATGAAGTCTCAGAAGCTCCATTTCACACAATGGCAGGAAGAACAGATGTGTGATGTAGTTAAATGGCACCACAGGACAATCTGACTCCATGTTTCATCATGGGGTCCCGTTTTATTCATCCAGCAGCACATCAATCAATTTGCTCACGGTCTCCCGTCGGGGTCAGAGGTTAATGACGGCTTCTCCATCAACAGGGCGTGGTCCGCCACACAGCAACCTGCTCCAAGATGCTTAATAAGAAGAAGGTCCGAGCCCTCGTTCTGTGATTACAACGAACCGACATTTCTCAATAATACACAGCTGATAAAAGGATGGAGTAAAGAATATGCTTCATGGGAGACACTCCCCACAGATCACTTGTTGTGCACTTAATTACGCGCTCCACAAAATCAGTTTTTCCATTTCAGCTCACCGAAAAGGTATGGAAGGTGATATGCTGCCTGCTAAAGAGGACAGAGGACAGAAAGAGGACAGTCAAGAGGACAGATAACTGCTTTCGTGTTATCAGTCTTTAAAGCCGGGCCTATCCCCGACTAGCAATTCTATCATTACGTTGTGCTTTAGTTCAGGACGATTGCAGTACGTGATGTCCAGCCAAATTGATGTTGAATGCCTTACATAAGGAGCGGCCCTACCCCATAGACCCATACCTAAATGTGAAGTGTCACCAGATGACATCGTTGTGAATTGGCAATTTAAAAAAAGTTGAGCTGAAACAAATGAGGAGATAAGTTAAAGCAAGATGAGGCAAAACTTCAGTCGCATAAGGACTGTGGATATTATGGTAAATCCTCCGGAGACCTCACGTTTGATGGCAGTGCAATCCTATACATCCATCCATCGGCTGATTCATCAGCTTACAAGGTGTGTACGTTAATAGTGTAAGACAGTTGATACAACCTGGATAGGATCATGGGACGCACACTATTCAATCTCACACCATTGAAACATAAATGTTTTAATACTGTGTGAGGGACAAAGCCACACAAGGAAGACATGAAGACTCCATTAAGACAGACTCTTGATGCGACTGGGATTTGAACCGGGGGCCTCATTGCTGTGAAGTGACAGCCGCCAATTCACTCCGTCACCCCACACATCATTAAAGTTACCAATAAAGACACATTTTGACTTTATTAAAACCACGGTTGTGTGGTCAGTCCACTGGGAAATATGAATGTCTACGCTCACATTTGATGCCAGTCTAATCCAACATATCCGTCATCTTACCTGCTTGGTACCCCACAATGGTCTACTGGAGCCTCCAACAGACCTCAACATGCATGTTTTAGTACCTGGAGATCATACAAACCACACACAGTGAGGCCTGTGGTCTGACCCGGATTGGAACCCTCTTGCTGTGAGGAGGCATTGATCCCCTGCGTCACCCAAAAATGGACGAGGCGCACCATCAGGTGGATGTGGACAGAGCTACCTCCTATTGCATCTCCCTGTTCCAAAAATCTATTTAATATATGGCCGCCAGGCAGGGGGACGTGTCAGATATCGAACGGATGAGAACACCTGATGCAATCCAATAGTTGTCGGTCTTGAAAACGCAAAATGTCAATGTGCTGCTGGTGGCACCTGGAGGAAAAATGTCAACCTGATCCGTGGGATTGATCCTCTTCACCACCACCGGGGCCGGGAGTGAAGAGAAAGTTAGTTTGCAAAGAAAAAGAAAAAAAGGACTATTCTCACTTTCTGTTTTGGCTTGTAGCACAGCTCTGTTTGTTGTTCAGTGGTAAAAACGACGGCTACAGACGCGTCCGGTGAGCACAAAATATACAACTGAGACAGCCAAAGAACAACTGACCCACAGTCGAGATAATGTGACGAGTCACGTATGCAGAGCAGCTGCATTCTCCATTTACAAAGAACACGTCGTCCTCTTTCAATCATTTAATAAAAGCTTGGGTATAAGATTTTTTTTTTTCCTTTTTACAGCAAGTGTTCAGTTGTTTACGATGGGAAATCCATTTTCTGATCCGACTGTCGTGGGACTGGAGAAAAACAAAAAAAACCCCAATGTTGTCGAGGCATTTTCTTTTCTTCCGCACATTCAACGTTCACCAGCAGTCTCCGATCAGAAGCAGCAAACCACACACACATCGCCTCGGCCCGAGAGCCGAGCCACAACCTCTTTATACACTCTTCATCATTTACTGTAGTTGCCAGAGAGACACATTTACAAATATATAGATATACATTTTGTTTTTATATATATATATATATCTCAAATTGTTATATAAATAGAAGTCGATTAAAGATCTGGGCATTATGACAAAGTGCAAAAAACATAAGGGGGGGGGGGCTTGAAATTAAACTGTTAACACCTCCATACAATTCAGCAAACGACAGAACATGTACAACTGCTCTGAAATCAACATCCATGAGCTTCTTTTTTGTCTTTCTTTTTAGCTGCAACAGACTGCGAAATTCCCATTCCTATCACTACAAACAGTGAGTCGGGGTGGCGCTTCCCAAAAAAGGAAAAAGAAGAAAAACAACGTTTCTAAGCGCAAAGAACATCACCTTTGATCTGTAGATACACACCAGGAGGAGGGGGGGAAAAAGAAAAAAAAAATCACCTGAACCATGGTTTACAAACATTAAACCAACATTGTGTTGCGTGGAGTAAATAAAGGGAAACCTGCTTCCGGAACGTCATGGAACTACGCGTATCTACAGTAAAATGAAGAGACCCGAGCCGGAACCGCTGAACTGATCTACGCGCTGATGAGTAAAGTGTCATCGTAGGAAGCACTTGCGGATAAAAGCGCGACGCGAATACAACTGATTATGTACAATTCATTCATCATTAGTGCTTAGATGCTTCTGAAACAAAATGATAACGATAATGATCATTATGATGACAAAAAATAATAATAGTCCTGCCGACGTTGTTTCCACTGATGGAGTACCAGGTGGGAGCCCGACGCAAATCAAAAGGCTTTCACTTACTTTGCCTTTTGTGCTCCCCACACATTAGCGCATCCAAAATACCACTTTAGAGCAAGGAAATCGCCCCGCGCTCAAATGGGAGCGCTCCTCCGCTGCCTACACAATATCCTCAGTTAGACTTGACAAGGTGCTGCACGAGCGACTGGAACTCGCAGACTTGCTGGGACATATGCAAAGCAACGGCGACGGCTCGAAGCTGAAATCTCTTCCCTGTGACCGGTTTCATCCATCTTATGAATGAGAGGGGGGGGGGGGGGGGGGGGATCCGGACCAGAAATGGTACCAAGTTCAGTGGCTAAAAGTAAGTGAAACCATTTTGACTTCAGATTTTTCTCTCTCTCTCTCTCCCTCTTTCTCACAGTCGCACATAACGCAACAACCGAGCATAATCGCACTGAGGGTCGACCGACTGGTCCAGGAAGATAACAAACCAGAACAGTCGTTGGACATAGCTACAGTCTTGGACATTGGAAGTACAAAAAAAAGGGGGTGGGGGGGGTTGGAACCACAGGCGAACAGGAATGTGGGGCTCTTTACGTTGAGAACACTGAACCTGGTTTCACAAAAGCAGTCGCTGGAGAAGAGGAGGCGCCGATGACGGGAGATAAACGTTGGCAGCAGCTACGGGACCGTCGCTGGGCAAGTTTGCCGCGGTCCTGACTGGAGGGGTGAGCGGGTTGGTGGGGCGGGGTGGGGTCGCTGAGGTTACGGAGGTCATGTGATCAGAAAGGGCATCGCCGTGGCAACGCCGTGACCCGTCTGCTGATAAAAGCTGCGGCTGTGACCCCAATTTCCAGAATACCGGAAGACTAATTCTATGCGTTATGACTGTGACGTGTGTTCCCATTAGAACAGTCCATCCCTCCATCCATTACCTGAATACTCTACTCCACCTGCTCTGTACCTTGGGGGGTCTTCTCATAGGGCGAAGGCAGGGAAGAGACCCAGGATCCACACTCAGACTCACACGATTACCCTCACTCAGGGCAATTTGGAGTCTCCAAACGACCTAAGCGTGCATGTTTTTGGGCTGTAGGGGGAGGGGGATAATACCTGGGGAAGACCCACCCAAACATGCAAACTCCACGCAGAAAGGCCACCGAGCGGGATTTGAACCAGCGACCTCCTCGCCGCGAGGTGCTGCTCACCAACAGTACCTGTGTGTGTGGCCACAACAGAGCAACAGTCCCTGCATGGTTTTCTCAGTTAATATGGTCTCATGGGGATTTCTTCTACAACTCTACGAGCCGCAGCTTAAAGGTACAGGGCTGTGCGGGCCAGCTTGGGGGCTGCTGCTCAGACAGGAATTACACATAAGCAGCGGCTCCCATCAAAGTTCATATTTGGCTGTGTTTGTGAGGATAATTAGTTGGCCTTTAAGAAAAAAAAACATAAAAAAACTTGCTAATGAACAGATTTTTGAGAAACCAGGCAAAAACCTCGACATTATTAAACACAGACCACGGTAGGAGAGGCAACAAGGCTCGCTCTCTGACACGCAAACTGAGGAAAACAAGGGGTGGGGGGGTGGAGGGGTGGGGGGTGGGAGGGGGACTCTTAATAAATACAAAAATAACAGATATGTACACATTTTGTTTTTTAAACAATACGAACGCATCATAATACTTTCAATGTTTCTTCAAAATGCCGTAAGCTCAAACCATGACGGTCAGTTAGAAAAAAACAAAAACAAAAAAAAACAAAAGAATCGCTTTACCGAGGACAAGTTACAATACAAAATAAAAGGGATCCGACGCCGTAAGACATTTTTGGAAGCAAGTCCTGACGCACAGACTTTGAGGCCTGTGTTAGTTGCCACATTTAAAACCAGAGGGGGGGGAAAAAGGGAAATATGCGGGAATACAATGCATTGGAGCGGTGATGTCGGTAACACAGCTGTTCGTCTTTTTTTTCCACTTTTTTTTTTGTTTCTTCCCTTGCATGAACAGGTCCTTGCATGGCACTGCTGGAGACTGCTCCGGAGTCAGTGATGAGGGAGGTGATGGGACGCGAAGGGCCGAGTAAGTGCACTTTGAACACGGGCATGCTGGGGCGGGGGAGAAAAAACAGAAAGAGAGGAGAGGGGAAAGAGGGAGCTGCACAGATGGAAGACGCTGATAGAAAGATGGAAAGAAAGAGAGGAAAGAGGAGAGCACGGGTGGAAAGGGGGGGGGGGGGGGGGGGCTGGATAAAACCCAACTACAGCTGCTGTTGTCTCTTCCGTCTTTGAGGAAGAGCTTGAAATGGAGAGGTCGGTTCAGCTGAAGGCCGAGTCCTTCCAGGAGCCGGGTGGACGGGTCCTTCAGCCTTCGCTGCTGGAGATAATCACACAGCTCAGTCACAACAACCGGGCCGCGCACTCTCCGACAGCCCACAGACGCCTGTCCCCCTCCGTCTGTGTCCAGTGCCGGCGTCACGTCGAAGACACAGCCTTGGAGGCCGACTCCCTTCACCCAGGGCCACCTTTCCTTCTCCTTTCTTTCTTTCTTTCTTTCTTGTTTTGTTTTTGAAATCTATTTATTTTGAATCCCTACGGCCTTGTTCGGGAAAGCGCCGTCGACGCGTTTCCCAAATTGGAGGGTCGGGGGAGGAAGACAACGACGAGTGCTCCGGAGTCACGGTCTGAACTGTCATCGTGGTTTAAAAACAAAAGAGAGAGAGAGAGAGAGAGGGAGACGAGGCGGGCTGACGGGTGCCGTGGCCAGAGGGAGGGAGGGAGGGAGGGCGGTGAGGTCGGAGGTCACGGCGCAGCGTGGCGGCCCGCGTTGGGTCTGGGGAGCTGGTTTCTGTCAGTGATGCAACTTGGCCTTCAGGGAGGGAGAGGGAGACAGAGGCTCGTTAACCTTCACTCGTTATTGGCTGGTGACGCTTTGTTTTCTGTTGATGAGTGTAAAGTAACCAAAAAAAACCCCCAACTACTTTAATAGCAGTGTTCTTCTATGAGTCTGGGTCTGCGTGTGTGTGTGTGTGTGTGTGCGTGTGGTTGCCGGTCGCCTTTCACTCATTAAGGGTCCTAGCAGCGCAGCTACAGGTGTCTCATCAACTTGTTTTTCTTCCGAGTTTTCTCCGGCAGAAGTGTAAACAAAAGTCGCAGAAAGCCGAAAACCCGCCACAAAATGGCACCGAGCCGCGCGGTACTGCACCCGTAGGTGGCGCCACAGTGCGACAGGTTGCGCGTTCGTAACATTCAGTAACAGTTTGTTTTCTGTAGTGTTCTAGAAATATTCATTTAGAGATAAAACCAATGTTTAAACTGGTCATTTATTTTGACTTCTTAACTTATTTTCTCTTTTATTTTCTTACTTTTTTAGGCAGGGCCGAGGAACGTCTTTGACCATTATCCAAATATGTGCTCAAAATTTCACTGAACCTGTGAAGTTCAGTTTCAGATTCTTTAGTTTCATACAGAAAAAAAACACCGGGGGGGCGTTAGACTGAAAATTGTCAATACCTCAAAAAGTCACTCCACTTGAATGTGACACTTTGTCTCATTTCCTCACACTTTCATTGGCACCAATTGGTTTGCAACGCTGCACTACTACTACTGTGTTGTGCGAGGCCTCGGTGGGCAATTAATTCATAATTCATTCACTTCTGAATGGTAAAACGTGTAATTCATGGCCCCAACGTTGCCAGGCTGCTTGGACTCCCATCACTTCCCCACTTGTTATCCTGATTATACAAAGCACTTCTAATCTCGATGTGTGAAATGCATAAATGGGCCGCGATAGGCTGACTGATCGAAGTGTGTGTGCGGCACCTACCTGTCTCTGGGACTCCGGCCCTGAGGCCAGGATTCCCCCGCTGTCGCTCCCATTCCCAAAGAGGCTCTCCAGCCCCGGCCTGCTCAGCTTGCCCCCCTTCCCTCTGTACGAGCTGGGACTCCTCCTCTTCCTCCCCTCTGCCTCCCCCCCGTAAGCCGAGGGTCCGGAGGGGGGGGCCAGAGGCTGGTGGGGGGCGGAGGCAGACTCCCTGCTGAGTGAGTAGGACACACTGGTGGTGCCAAGTTCACGACTGGAGTGGACCAGAGGAGAGGGAGAGAGAGGGAGAGAGAGGGAGAGAAAGAGCCCTTTCCCATTAATAATAAGCATTAAGCGGCTCCGGTTCAATTTTCACTGTACAATGGGATCTTGCTTGGAGTGGCGCAACAGTGGAGCTGAGGCGATGGTGCGGGCGCAGTGTGTTTGAGACGGGGGAGCCAAGCACCTGTCATCGCAGCTCCTGCACTGCTGGCACCGTCCCCTCTGTTTACACACCGCTCCACTTCTAATAAATCAGCCTCTCGCGTGCTGCTCTGCATAGAGCGCCGTTGTCACGCTGCGCCCGGCCCGCATTGTGCCGCTCGCGGCCCTGGCGCCGATAAAGATTTCCGTTGTCAGAACCAATGAAGGGCCCGAGTGTTTTATTTGAGGGCCGTTCTGTTCTAGCACGCCGGACCGATGCTTTTCTCTCGTTGTTTTCCCTGTATCGACAGACTGCTCAGATCTTCCTCTTCTTCTTCTCCCTCCGCCCGTACGAGAAGTCGGCTGCCGGAAAAAACAATCCGGTCCTCAATCTCGCAACACTGACATTCAATCCCGCAATCAATATCGCGGTTTTGACAAGCTTTTCAGGTGAAGTTTCTCCCCGTTCAAAGTGGGGAAAAAAAACACTTTTACCTTGACTTGACTGAATAATGACAGTCTCTGCCTGGTCCAGGTCCGACTCATCTGTATGTACATTTCAGACTCTGACATGACAGAATGACAGAATGCCATGCCTCCAAAGTGGCCACCTCAGTTTATGTAAACAAAGGCATATGACTGTGAGGCAGCAGTTTGGTGAAGTTTATGGTGAAATATCAGTGTATATGCTCCTGGTTCTCCCTCAATACGCGACTCTTCCTGTGACCCTGGCTCAAACATATGAGGCTGGATGGGTCTGTGCTCCATACCAGCATCACTACAATGGCACTTAATCCAAAGAAAGTTGCTCAGAAATTCATGTTCATATTCAGCTGGAGCCTAGCGGTATTCCATTATTATTATGCAAGGGACAGATGAGGGTTTCAAGCCTACATGTGGTTGCCAGATAAGCATGAAAGGGTGCTACATGCATGGAGAAACAGACCTAAACCTAGGAACAGGGTTGTAAAATAGCATCAGAGGCGTTTCTCCTGGAACCGATGCTCCACTGCACCCCTCCCGCTCCAGTCCCCTTTACACACCTGTTGTGTGAGTTGTGGCTCTGCGAGCCGTCGGCCCTGGACAGCCAGTCCTCCCCGCAGCTCCACAGCGCACTCCCCCCATGCCCAAGTCCCTTTTTCCTGGCAGGGGAGGAGGCGGCTGCTGCTGCTGCTGCTGCTGCTGCCGGCCCCGCTCCTGGTAACGTGGGATGGTGGCTGCTACCGTTCCTCTTGTGGCTGTCCACGCTCAGAAACAAGGAGGACGACGTAGGGAAGGAGGAGGAGGAGGCGGAGGAGGAGGAGGAGTACGAGGCGTTCCTCCTCTTCTTGGAGGCCGCGGCCGGGCTGGGCGGCCGGGCGGCCTTGTGCACGCCGTTGCGGGCTTTGCCCGGCGCGGAGAGCGAGGGCGCGCCGGGCCCGGCGCTGCGGACGCTGAACAGGCCGGCCACCGAGGGCGACGGGGCCAGCGAGGCGGAGTGGGAGAGGGAGAGCGAGCCGTACGGGGAGGGGAGGAGGGGGGCGGAGGCGCCGGGGGAGGGAGACTGCTGTGAGGCGGCGGGGGAGGTACCGGAGGAGGAGACGCTCTCAGAGGCCAGGGGCACCTTCCTGAAACGAGACAGGAGAAACAACAACTCCCTGTTATTTATATATATGTATATGTAGAGAGAGAGAGAGAGAGAGAGAGAGAGAGAGAGAGAGAGAGAGAGACAGAGAGAGACAGAGACAGAGAGAGAGACAGAGACACAGAGAGAGATTCAGAGAGAGAGACAGAGAGAGAGAGAGAGACAGAGACAGAGAGAGACAGAGAGACAGAGACAGAGAGAGAGAGAGAGAGAGAGAGAGAGAGAGAGAGAGAGAGAGAGAGAGAGAGAGAGAGAGAGAATGAATAGAGGATGTGACTATTCTGGCTGTTTATTGAAAATGTTAAGTGAAAATGGAATGGACGAATAATGCACAGGATATGCGTGAATTATGATCTCTATGTTCAACAATTTGGAGGAATTCACCCAAATCTGGATTTTTTAAAAATTTGTAAGTAAATTTCTGGAGCTTTTTGCTCTTTACTTTGACAGTTGAACCGGAAAAAGAGAGAGATGTCGAGCAGCAAATGACCCGACTCAAACCTCGCACTTTGAGGCAACAAACCTAAACACTGTGGGAGGAAGCTGAGGGAGCTGCACACGTACTCCATACTGCGTCTTTTTATTTACACTTTTTCCCCACAGGGAAAAAAAACAGAAAAAAGCCCGCTCACCTCCACATCTGTGCGTTGAGGTGCTTCTCCACCATGCTCTGCAGCGCCAGCCTCATCCTGTCCCACCGCCGGTCGAACACGTAGTGGCCCCGGCCCATCAGCCTGCTGCTGAACACGCAGCACTGTGGAGGAGGAGGAGGAGGAGGAGGAGGAGGAGGAGGAGGACGGAGCGGAGGCACACAGAGAGAGAGAGAGAGAGGATTAATGAAGCCGTTGCGGAGGAAAACAACAGGGGAGGAAGTGAGAATGGTGGGTGGACGGAGCAGGATGTGGGGTGACAGACGGATGAGAGAGTGAGGCTCGACCGGGCCGACCGGGCCGACGAAGGCGACAGTCGCTCTCATTCGATCTAATAAGCGAGGGGGGGTGGGGGGGGCTGTGTCACAGGCGACCCCCCCCCCCCCCCGCCTCATTGGAGGAACCGGGAGACGTTAGGACAGCGAAACGCCACCCAGCACGACGTATCTGGATCCGTGACCGAGAGAGGAAATGAGTCACCGACTCTTCCTGTTGTCACCTTTTAGCTCTCGACACAGATTCTGAACAACGGTTCCTCTTTCCAACACACACACACACACACGCACGCGGCATAATTACGCACCAGTGCTCAATCTAAACACTGTTTACTCTGCTTGAACTGAGGGGAGTGGATGACGTCAATGTCATGAAGCGGCAGTGGAGGCTGGGCTCACGGTCAGAGCTACAAGCACTTGGTGAGGAGCAGGAAAGCTGCGTCTGAATGGAAACCCTTCCTCTGAGAGATGAGCCTAGACTGGGAGCCTCAAGGTTACGGAGCATGAGACGGCGTTTACCCCCAGAGGCTGCGGGTGGTGGCCGGAGCAGGGGAAGGCGTGCCTGTCTCCGTCCTCCGGGGTCTCCGGGTCCCCCTCGTCGCTGGAGAGCCGGGCGCCGTCCGCCGGCGCCGAGCCGAGCGGCGAGGGCTCGGCGGCGGAGGCCGAGGCCGAGGCCGGGGCCGGGGAGGGCGCCGGGGGGGGGCAGCGGGCTGGAGGTGGAAGAGGTGGTGCCGGGGACTCTGGAGGGGGGGAGGGGGGGTGAGAGAGAGACGGACGGGTGTGAGAAAGTGAAACGGAGGAGAGCCGTTTAGGAGGGAGCAGGTGGCGGGAGGGAGCCGATTGCTTCCTAATGTGGAGTGAAGGACGGGCTTTTCTGAGGGAAGAGGAAATGAACTGCCCCAGACGTGCCACGCTGGGTGCCTGGCTCGCAGGCCAGCACGCTCGCTTACAGCACCCCCTGGTGGCCAAACACCAGCAGAGGGACCTTCAAACCTTCCTGTCCGGGCCCAGCACGAGGGCATTTACAACGTATCTAGGAGCCCAACTGGAGACATATCTATATAGGATGATTGGGGGGGAAATAGCTATGAAATAAAACAACTAGCTATGAAAGTCATATCTACACAAATACAACCAATATTGCAATAAAAAGGTTACGTTTTGAAAAAGCAGTCTCAGGATGAGATTCGACAAGAATTAGACTAGAATCTACAAGCTCATATGCAAAAGCCCTGCCAACAATTCACAATTGCTCCTGGTGGCTTTCTATCTTTTTTTAAACTGAAATGGAAACACTTTCTGCTTCCCAGTATGAGCGCTTAGTTTCACCTCCCTTTTCCTTTTCTTCCGTTGATGCTCTGGTAACCTCGTAGCTACGAGAGTACCATGTTCCACTAGGTGTGCATGTCCATAGCGGCAGGTCTAGAGCTGGTACCTGGGTATGTGTGCGTTGGCCAGCCGCAGCTTCAGCGTGGACAGGGGCCGTCCGTTGGGGCAGTGAGGCTTGCTGGGACTGGGGGTCTCCTGGGCCTGGCTGCCCTGGCTGCTGCTGCCCTGGCTGCTGCTGCTCTGGCTGCTGCTGCTCAGGCCGCCGCCCCCGCCGGCCTCCTTCCCTCCCTCCTGCTCCCTCTCCTTCTCCTTGGGCCGACCCTTGTGCTCGGCCAGGAGGATGTCGAAGTGTTTCCTCCGGCCCGGCACGGCTCGCCGGTGGGTTAGGGAGTGGGTCTGCACAGAACGGACTTCGGTTAAAATACGAGGCACAAACTCGGTCCGCCACGCACAGGCTGCGGTGAGGGCACGGCTCGAGGCGAGGCGAGCTCGTCCACCCTCCTGGAGGGTAACCAGCCATCAAACATTTGGTTTTCTAATGGTCCCCACAGAGGGAAAAGTGTTTTCTGTGCAGCCTCAGTGGCGATACTGAAAAGAGAAACCGCACCTTCAAGGCCACGGGGTCTGCCTCTAGTTCCTGCCTCAACTCGCACTCTCTAAACTTCACAGTTTAAGAAGTCACCGAACTCAGTGATTTCATCGGTATTCGGGCTAGCTGGACGAAGCTATTCCCTGGTTGCGACCAAGCCTTTAAGTCGAGGAACCGTCTTTAGTTTTTTCAACCGTTAACAGCATATTTAAATCTGCACACACTTTGCAAGCGCGGCGCTTACAGGCAAGCGTCCTCCAGAGGGAGGGAGACTCCCTCCCGTCTACTCTGCGACACTTTAAGCCTTTAATACAAAGTGTGTGCGTGTGAGCTGGGACATGCCCATTTATTTACGGCTCTCGATACTGTCTTTAATGGCGCTTTCGCTGCTGCCGACAAACATGTGCAGCGTCTCCGTGGAGGGACACAATGAAGGCTGGACAGGCGGGCAGCACACCCGACGTCACCTGACCTCTCGTCTGCTCGACTGTCCACTACGTCAGTATGAGAATGAACGGAGTGTGATGCGTCCAAGCTGGTGATGGCGTGCAAAAAAGAATCACGCCAATGCACCTGTGTTCACAGTGAGAGCAGATGAAGTCACGGGCGCTTTTGGCAACACGGCTCAAGTTTGAAAAGAAGTCAGTTTAATCATCAAAACCTCGACATGCTTTAGGATCTAAATTGCAGCGCCTGTGTCAATGACGAGACGATGGTTTTCTTGAGCTGCTCTTAAACGTCAACGCGTGTTTTATTACCTTTGATAACCAGCTTGGAGTGATTAGCAAAGCTCGACTGGAGGCTAATTGAAGGGCAGCAGGGGCTGAGTCTGGCTGCGCCAAGACGTCGTAAGCCCCGTCCGACATCTGCAGTCACCTCATCGAGGGAAGCCAGGGCGATCTGGTTTATCTGTTTCATTCACTTCCTGCTGCCCGGGCCACTGGTCAGCAGGGAAACGGGAAGCGCGGAGGCAAACAAACCTGCGGAACACACGTACCTTGCAGGTGAGGGAGCGCGTGCAGGGTCGTTTGGTCTCGGGATCCTGGACCCCGCAGTGTTTGTTGGGATCAAAC
This sequence comes from Karalla daura, assembly GCA_029224185.1. Classification (NCBI taxonomy): domain Eukaryota; kingdom Metazoa; phylum Chordata; class Actinopteri; order Chaetodontiformes; family Leiognathidae; genus Karalla; species Karalla daura. Next base: position 8,075,787 of record CM055209.1, on the reverse strand, counting down.
ACTCTCCCTGGAAGACACACACACACACACACACACACACACACACACACACATCAGACCGATGCTACAGGCTGTCATTTAGAAAGATTTCTTCCTTCCTTCAAGTATCAAATCTCATTTGCCCGGGAGTGGGAGGGCTGTGTGCTGTGAGAGCGTTATTAACGTGTCTCTCTCTCTCTCTCTTCTTGTTTTAAAACGACGCCGCTTCTCTCACTGACATCTGTCTATTCGCGTATCCCTTACTCTGTGTGCTCGTCCGGGGGGGGCACGGGGTGGTGGTGGGTGGGTGGGTGGGAGGGAGGGCACGGTCCGGGGGGGGAGCTGCTGTTGTCTGGTGGTATTATTCTGCGGGGGTGACATTATTAGCGATGCTCCCGGGTTCAGGGCAGGCCGTGACAAATCGCTCCAGACAGGACCTACTGGCAGCCTGACAAGAGTCAACTGTCGGTGGCGGCCCGGGAAACTGGCTCTCTGCTGCCTTAATGAGCCCGTCCTGGGAGGAGTATGCACACTTTGAGGGGGACGGCTGAATGCCAGCCACCTCTGATGTTTACTGGGAGGAAGTGAAAATACACCTCACGTGAGGAGGAGAAGCTGACTGAAGTCGACTACGGCATGTTAGATCTCTACTCGGGAGACGCAGGTTAGCTCAGTACTTCACGGGGCGACAGACCAAACGTTTGAGGTTCACTCCATTTTCACATCTTAAGAACAAGTCTTTTTGCTTCAAACCTGGGCGTAATGTCAATACTTTGGTCATCATTCCCGTCAGACAAGACGACACCTTAGAAGCGAATATGACCGTCCGGGTGACGGAGTAACTTCGTGCCTGCTCAGAGTCACTCTGCTCTCGCTCACAGGCCGTTTTCGCCGAGCTAAGCACTTTGTGTCTGGGTTTAAGTTGATTCTAAACGTCTCCCTCGGCGTTGTCAGTCAGCGGCGTCCGAGGCGTCCGGTCAGCATCGAGCCTGGCTCGTTTCCCTGCTCTTCACTCCGTGCCGGCCCAGGCCGACTCCTTCCCCTTCTCCCCCGTCGAACCGCATCGCCGCAAAACAATCCATCCACTCTCTCAAGCAGCTCTGAGAGGTCTACCAAAGGACCATTTAGGCAATTACTTTTACTGCTCCGTCTTTATCTTTGCAGGATTTCTCCATAATAAATACCACCCCGTGGATTAAAACTGGCTCGCCATGACCGATTCTTTTCATTTCGCCCCTCAACCTGGATAGAAAACCTCATGAATCACGAGGAGAGACGCACATTAATCGACCACTTGTTATGATGATCTTTTCATTTCACTGTTTTAATTTATTTTTAACATCTGGTAAACATCGAGACAAATGAGCTGGATTCTTTGGTTTTTTTCAATTCACCCCGATTTACAAACGTGCCAGTCATCCACGAACCTGTGGTCAAGCAGGTTGCCTTCCAACAGCGTTAGGGCTGTAATCTAGGCGCTGGCCTGGACTATAATCCCTGTCATCTTTTTGTGTTCGCAGAACGAGACGTGGCGGGCGGACAAATGCACGACGGCAACAAACATGTATTAAGATGTCGACGCCCTCTGGAGTAGAGAGAGAGAGAGAGAGAGAGAGAGAGAGAGAGAGAGAGAGAGAGAGAGAGACAGAGACAGAGAGAGACAGAGAGAGAGAGAGAGAGAGAGAGAGAGAGAGAGAGAGAGAGACAGAGACGGAGAGAGAGAGAGAGAGACAGAGAGAGAGAGACAGAGAGAGACAGAGAGAGAGAGACAGAGAGAGACAGAGAGAGAGAGACAGAGAGAGACAGAGAGAGAGAGACAGAGAGGAAGCAGAGAGACAGAGAGAGAGAGGGAGAGCGAGAGGGAGAGAGAGAGACAGAGACGGAGAGACAGAGAGAGAGAGAGAGAAAGACAGAGACAGAGAGACAGACAGAGAGAGACAGAGAGAGAGAGAAAGACAGAGACAGAGAGACAGACAGAGAGAGACAGAGAGAGAGAGAGAGAGAGAGAGAGAGGGTGTAGAGTTGAGATGAGAAAGGGAAACCAAACAATGCGGAGCCAGATTGTAAATAAGAGATACGGGAGAGTGTGAAAATAAATGAGGCTTGGGATGAGAGTGTGTGAAAGAGAGAGAGAGAGAGAGAGAGAGAGAGAGAGAGAGAGAGAGAGAGAGAGAGAAATGAGGGGGTCGAGGTAGGAGGTGGAGAGCGAGGAAGGGGGGGGGTATGAAGGTGGGGGAAATCTCTCAAGAAGATGAGCGGCTTTTTAGCAGCGGGTGCTCGCGGATTCGAGGGTGTAAATCAGAGGCACCGAAAACAAGCGAGACTCCGTGCAGACTGGAGAAAGAAAAAGGAGACGGAAAGGGTGAGAGAGACGAGTGCGGATGAGGAGGAGGAGGAGGAGTGTGGGAGGGGGGGGGGGGGTAGAAAGACTCGACAGCGACAGGCACAGCCCGGAGCATCCGCGCCGGATCTTTTTCAACTCCGGGGCTGTGAAACGCAGAGAGAGGAGACGCTCAGAGTGTACGGAGAGGCGTCAGCCGCCGCCACCGTCCCGTCTGCAGGCTGGAAGCTTCCAGAGGACGCGCAGATGACAGCGGCGTGTGAAGACGGGACGGGCCGGGATATTTAGGGATTCCGGCGGATCCTGGGTTCAGAGCGTCATTAGAGGAACAAAGCCTGAGGCTCCCCCAGCACATGAATGCTTGTAGCTATGGAACAGTCTTAGGGACCATGAACCTTTGTCCTCCATATAAATATCACATTTAAAAGGTGCTGAGGTCGGGGGGTGACGATTGATCAAGTTGATTAGTTGTTGCAGCTTTTGTTTCAGTTTCCCATGTTTTCACGGAATCATTGTTCATGGTCTTAAATATCTCAATCAAAAATGAAGCTCTGGTGATTCCTCATCCAGTGGAACCTCGAGATGAAATGAATGCCTTCCAGAGGGGCTTCGTATCTTGGATCTTTCAAATATACAAAAATTCATATTCCCCCCCAAAAACAGTCATAGAAAGTGTAAATATTCTACCGTTTTATTACAACAATGAAATAAACGTCTGTTTATAAGTGTACTAAGGAGCGGGAGGACCGCCGTCAGGCTGCACTTTCCATTTCATTTTCCTAGTTTGAATATTTTCCCATTAATTGAGACAGTAATTACTCGATTTGTATTCTGATTTTTTCCTATGTTCATAAGTCGAGGTTCCATTGCATTGCAATATATATCAATATTGAACAATTATATACAAAAAACACTTTTGTATCGAGATTGAGTTTTGCCCCCCCATATCGCTCAGTCTTAGTTAAAAGTCCAAAGAAAGGACGAGGGAGAGAGAGAGAGAGAGAGAGAGACAGAGAGAGAGAGACAGAGAGAGACAGAGAGAGACAGAGAGACAGAGACAGAGAGAGACAGAGAGAGACAGAGAGAGAGAGACAGAGAGAGACAGAGAGACAGAGAGAGACAGAGAGAGAGAGAGAGAGAGAGAGAGAGAGAGGGAGAGAGAGAGACAGAGACAGAGACAGAGACAGAGAGAGAGAGAGAGAGAGAGAGAGAGAGAGAGAGAGAGAGAGAGACAGAGAGAGACAGAGAGAGACAGAGAGAGAGAGACAGAGAGAGACAGAGAGAGAGAGACAGAGAGATTTAACCTGGGTTCCTCCAGAGGATTCGAGCACTGACCTGAGAGTCTTTTCTGTGACTTGGTCGAAGGCTTCGGCCCGTTCTGGTGCTTCTTCTCCGCCGCCGCCGCCAGCAGCGACAGGGCGGCGGCCGACCTGTGGGCGGGCGAGGGCGAGGGCGAGGCTTTCCGCTCCAGCGTGGAGGGGGAGGGCGTGGAGGACGGCCGCCTGTCCAGGGGCGAGCGGGCGGGGCTGGGCCGTCTGTCCAGGGACGAGGGGGACGCGGTGGGGCGCGCCGCGGACGGCCCGCCGCCCCGGCCGTTCAGCAGCTTCTCGCTGGCCGGCCGCTGGGAGGAGGCCGGGCCGACCGCCGAGGGTTTGAGGGAGGAGGGCGAGGAGGAGGAGCAGGAGGAGGAGGAGGAGGAGAGGCGCACGTGCGAGGCCGAGTCGGAGCGGCTGAGGCACGGCATCTTCTCCAGGCTCACGACTGGGAGCGAGACGCTGGTTGGAGGAGACGGGAAAGGCACCAATTAACCAAACTTGACAGTAGACGTGCGTCTTCACTAGATTCACCCACTGTATTTTTCTTTCTCCCAGTGGATCTGCATAAGCGGCCTCTGACATCGGGAGCCTGATAATCTCTTCAAAATGATCTTTTAAGCTATGAAATGGTTATTTGACGGCTGCTGGCACCACCCCCCGTTTCAGGGAAACAGCTCTTCTTTTTCAAACACCCAAGCCAGAATGAAAAGTAGAAGTACAGTGTGGATATAAACATTGCCCGTGCCATTCCTTTCTGTCCGAGCCAAAGGGTTTTCAGTTCATTCTTCAGCGGACAGGTTTTCCTCTGAACGCCGGCGTGCTAGTTGTGATGAGTCACGTCTTGGTCAGCTCAGTCGTTTGGTGGAGTGATGACGGAGGTACCTTGCCGCCTTTGTGTGGGTTGGCTTTAAGTGTTGTCGAGACCGAGCGACTCATCATGAAGGCCACCGGAGATCCCTGACTGGCACCACTGATCACTAAACTACCGATACACCACCATGTATGTCACGTCTTAGGCTGAGGGCAAGCCTGGGTGCCCTGCCGCCTGCACTGGGCTTCGTTGCTTTTGCAGTGTAATTAATAACAATAGCATTTGTTCAGTGTTAGTGTAATCGGTTATCTTTCTCATCGTACGTCACTCTGCTGCTCTTCTGCGTCTTCTCTGATGCGGTGAACGGCAAAGGGAGTTTCAGTGTGTAGGAGGTCCACAGCTCAGAAAACTTCCCCTATTTGGGACCTATCAAGTTTTATGGCATAATTTAGTTCATCATTCGAAACCCAGCCCGAGTCCAAAGGGGGAGTCCAAAAACACACGTTTAGACTAGAGCAGATTTGGTTTGCCCCCCACGGTGTGAGTCTGAGGATGAATGGTGCTCAGTAAAGGGGACGTATGTGTATATCGCACCCCTACTTGACGGCTGCTACCCTAGCGGTGCTGAGGCGAGCGGGGTGACCACCCACCATGTCTTGCTCCGCGCCCCCTTTGGCGGGTAGACGGCGAGCGGCGCCTTGCTGAAGCGGGAGTGGGGGTAGTCTTTGGGCACCCTGAAGGCCAGCGTGTCCCCGGGGCTGGGGGCCACCGTGGGGGCCACCGCCGGGGCTTTGGGCTTCATGGGGACCAGGGGGCTCCGAGAGGAGACGGGGGAGACGTGGCGCTTCTCTGAAAGCAAAGAGTACAGCGACAAAGACGCCACGCGTAAGATAACACAGGCTCATATTTAAAGAAGAAAAAAGGAGAAGAAGCAGACAGTCAGATCAAGGGCTGTGCTCATGGGTACTTTTCCCGGTTTGAATCTTATTAGCACCTCAGAGTGAAACTGAGAGTAGCGCCGTGTGGTATTTACGCTAACTTTCTTCTTTCCCCCCCCCCCGTCCTTACTCTGCTTTGGTGCCAGATGGCTGTGTGATAACACAGGGAGACGTATCCGTGCCAGAGCATTTCTACAGAAACAATGACGTATTTGCAAATCAATTAAGTCTACTTCCCTCTAATTGGCCACTCCGTGTGAAGTGTCCTCGTGCCACGGACACGCCAGCAATCTGTTAATCTGCTAACATTACACTTCTGACCCACATGTCGATCACAACACGGCGGAGGGTTTCAGAGGAGCGGTGTATATCACGAGGCCGTGTGTGTGTGTGTGTGTGTGTGTGTGTGTGTGTGTGTAGGGGAGGGGGGGAAGAAGTGGGAGAGGAGAGGAGAGCGAGGTCACACTTACGGTTTTTGCTATGCATATCTTTGTGGGAGGAGGGTGGGGAGGGAATGGGGGTGTGTGTGGTCCAGGACTGTCTGTCTCTCTCTGACTGTCTCACAGGGAAACTACACCCCAGCTACCTGAATGAAAACAAGAGGGTTGAACAAGTCATAAAAACAGTGTGAGGAGGTGGGGGAAAACACACACACACACACACACTACATAAACAGTAGTTTGGATCGTTATCAGTGGTGTGAAAACTACTGAAAAGACTCCGAAATGAGGTTATTTTTATCTACCACCTCTTACATGAGGTGGATACACAGTATCTGTGATATCTAGTTGCTGGTTGAAATGGTGAAAGATGCCTTTTAAGGGGGGCAGAATAGTGTTTTGTTGTTGAAATAGCTGAACAAACAGATGTAAAACTGAGTGGAACAGTTAAATAAAGAATCTGCACAGAGAGCAGTTCAGGTTGAACGTACAGTATACGCTGCTAAATCTGGCACTTCATTACAGAGGCATGTTTGGAAAAGGCTGATAATGGACCATGTGTAGCTCCATCTCAGTCAGCAGTTATTACAATCCAGAAGTTACTAAAATGTGAACCCATGGCCTATGTGCCCGTCTCTTCTGACCCATAGCTCTAATTCAACTCTGCTTGCACTCTTACAGCCGTGTGACAAACTTGATCCAAGATGGCGGCTTAAGTGACAAAACTGAGCAAAAGCCCACAAGGATCCTTAACCCTACAACCTGCTCTGAGAGTGCTCGTGGTTTATGATTTCCAGTTGGAAGTGATAAAAGTTAAAGACTGTGAAATGCATGATAGAAGCCGTGACTGAAAATCTCCGTTATACGCGTGGTTAGTGTTCATCTTTTAACCATGTTCACGAATGCTGCAGATAAATAATGATCTACCAACAAAGCTATGCAGGTCGGGATTTATTGGAAGAGAGTGTCAAAAAGTACTTTTTCTAAGGCCCTGCCTTAACTAGTATGACATGCTGGAGACAAGGTCAAGCTCAAACAAACTCTCCAATACAATGAGAACAACCCCCCCCCCCACACACACACAGATGAAAAAAGTCGACTCACAGACTTCAGTAAAAGTGGACGTGTCTGATAAACTCCAATACTCCATATTTGTAGCCCAAATACATTGTGGCCAAACCGTGCCAACAGAGCTCAGTCAAAGTGTCCCGTTCCCATTATTATAGTACACGACTCAAACAAAGTGAGTAATCTCAAAATCCAGATGCTCAACTGGTGACAAATGGGTGAGGCGGCCTCAGGGACCACGTCTATCTTTGTAAGGCGGGTAGAGGCGTTTATTCCTGCTGTAAAAGAGGACCATTTTAATAAGAGGCTGGGAGTCTGTGGTTGGCCTCAGGTGGACGGTAAGAGGATGGGCAGTGTTTTGCCACTTCCACCAGGCAAGTGCAGAATCCAGGAGCACGGGCATTACCCCAGTGGGGCCCCACCTTGGCAGACCTCCGGACACACACTGCCCAGTTGCCAGCCCTATGGAACGGCAGCTTAGCTCTGCTGGCAAAGCTGGAGATAGGTCCAGGCGACGGCTGTTTCCGTTTAGAACAGGCACCGTCCTCTAAAGGCTTTCACAGGGTAAACACGTACACACAGGCACAGGGTGAAGCCTATTAGTGATGTGCACACAGCAACACAGACCCAACTGTTGGTCATGGAGTAAAAAGACATTAAAGGTGACCTAGAATGGCTGAATAGATTATTGATCCTTATTTTGCGGTGCCAACATAGAAGCCATGGGACGCTGATTTCATTAACAATGTCTCAGATGCATTTTTTTTTTTAAGCGTAGGATATGGCAGTCTACTTCATGCTCATCTGGCAACCATATACAGGCTTTACTCTGATTGGCTGTCTCACATGCCACTCACATGAATGTATGTTCCTAGTAAGAGCTAAATGGTAACTGGATGGCAACATTTGCAAGGATCCTAGCCAGGAGTGTCTTAGCCATGTCACTCTCACCCACGGACGTGTTTTTAGCTCTTACTCTGAACTTTTACTACACAGTGACGATGAAAGCGATCTATCCCATCATGTTCTTTTGAGTAAAAGTCACGTGCAATGTATGCAAAATCGCGACGAAGGAAGGAAAAGGAAGGAAAACACCGGGCGTTAAATGGATGTAAATCATGATGTAAATCATTTTGCCTAGTTATTTACCATGAATGTGAATGTGCCATGTCGCTCATCTGGCTTCCTCTGTTGCCACGGTTACCAGCTAGTTCTGTCCCGGGCAGGGCTGTGACCCTGCAGACGGGGTGTACTCGTTGAAGTTTTCTGGCCAAGTCCACCTCTTTGGGAAAGCCACCGACTGCAGTTTTATGAATGCATGCCGGGGTCCCGCGGCCTGACCGCGAGCCGACCATGATTTGAATGTGCAAATGAACCGACGCCACCCTGTGCCGCCGGCCGAGCCCGCGCTCAGGTAGATGCACTTGAATGTGTACCCGAAAAAAGGGCTGGTTAATGAGCGCGGCAGGCTACCGACAGTAGCGCGCCGAAACAAAGGGGCAGAGCAGACACACTGGCTGACCTCTGTGTGTTTGCTCAGACCGCATGAATGCACATAAAAGTGCTGCAGGTGACTAAGGGAGAGAGTGTGTGCACAATCGGCGTGCAAAGTGTGCCTGTGTGTGTGTTAGAGATTAGTCATTGTGTGCACAAGTCTAGTATAGTATAACAGGTGTCTCTGTGTGTGTGTGTGTGTGTGTGTGTGTGTGTGTGTGTGTGTGTGTGTGGAGGGGGGTACGATACTTTGTGAACTTTGATACGCCTGTATGCATGGTGAATTGGGTGTCTGCCTGTTGAGAATGTATGGAGATGAACTGTGAGAGTAACGTGTGCATGCGTGAGTAGACGTGCGTGCGTGCGTGCGTGTGCGTGTGTGTGTGTGGCAGGTGTGTAAATAGGCCAGTGGCAGCGGTGGCAGCTGCGTGCAGGGGAGCGGTATCAAAGTCCAGGGCGTCATTCGTAGGTATGCGAGCGACAGCGGCGACTGGGCGCTTCAAAGCGGCCCGTCGTTTCACACATCAGAGGCACGGTATCGCAGCGCCTCGCTCGACTCCGCAGCTCCTCCGAGTGGACTGAGAACGCGCCGTGCGCGCACTACTTCTGCCCCACTTCCTCCCTTGGTCTCAGCTCCCCCTTGTTTTTCCAGGCGAGAATGAGATAAATTATATATCTGAGGAAATATGAAATTGACTGCGTCCTTGGGGTTATTTGGCCCAACCAAATATAACCTCTTCTGGAGTCTTTGTGGGTTCAGCTCCACCTGGTACTGAAGCTACACTGTTGTTTCCTTTGTTTTATTGATTTTGGTGTTATAAGGTGTTATAAACTTTGCAACACTATATCATGTCAAATTAAAACCCAATAGCTAGGTTTTGGGCTGAATAAAGAAGGTTAAACCAGGGGTTACATCACAACCCCTATGATTATTATTCATCCTTATGGCTCATCCAGGCTATTCATCCTCTCACTCAGGTGGTAACACAGAAGCTTTGGAACACTTGTTTCATTAGATATGCCTCAGATGCCATTTCACAATCCAATATTTCGGTGCGGGGTAATATGTTCTGTTCTGGTGCCCCTTTCATGCTTATCTGGCAACTGCACACCGGGCTGTTCACCGAATGGCTGTCTTGCCTGCAATGTTAACATCAATGAGCGAGTCACTGTGGATCACACGCAGCGGGAACTGGAGCGACACAGCTATGGAGCCCGGGTCCCATTTAGCAGCCGGTAAGCGTGCTTTAATAACACCTCCTCCACCGTCCTGTGGGGGTGAAGCTGGTTGGGAGCTCACCGCGGCTGATTTACAATGCATGGACAGTTGCCCAGGCAAGGTCACCAAGCCACTCGACCACAAGGGCACCCTCACTATCACTACTAGGTTCTCCTGCCTGCCTGCCTGCCTCTGCCTGTCGTTATGGCGATGTAGAGAGCCCAGCCGGCTGCCCATTGGCTAATGACTCATCCTGGGGGGCGGAGCCGCCGCATGATGAGGAAGGAGCAGAGCTCAGCGGGGTTTGTTTACATTGATAGAGGCGCTACTGTGCGAGAGAGAGGGAGAGAGAGAGGGAGAGAGAGAGGGAGGGAGGGAGGGAGGGAGCGAGGGAGTAGTAGACGTGATGAAATGGAGATTTTCCAGCATTGGGGTTATTCAGAAAGACTGAATCGACAGGGCAGAGGTTAGTTTATAATGTGTGCTACAAAGGGAAGACGGTGAGTGTATCCAGAATCATCTACTGTTACAGAGGTCCCCAGGGGTGACTTCAGAGCAGCTGAGGGCCACCAGAGCCTGGGCTGCGTTTCACATTTTCAAAAATAGAAAGAAAGGGAAGCAAAAAAAAAAACCGATTACACCTCATCAAAAGCCTGTAAAAACTCACTTGTCAATCGGATAATAGAACTCAGTGCTATTATACTGTACGTTACACTGTGGGGCTGCCTCAAAATAAACTGCAGACGAAACAGGGAGGAGATGACATGCTGTGCAAAGCACGGGCAAAACGGAGGGGGGGGTGGGGGGGGTTCAATTCAGGGGGTCACAATCCTGCCCAGTCCTTGTTTGTGAATGTGCCCGGAATGATTTTTTCATTTTGTGACCAGAAAACCACTCTGAGCCAAGAATGATTAACTATTAACTTTGTTATTTACATTGTCACCAGTCCATCACCTTCAACACACACACACACACCATTCACTCTCACATCCCCACCCAGGGGCAATCGAAGAGCCCTCAAATCCACTAAAACATGCTCGTTTCTGGACCGGGGCGACACCCAATAGCCGTTACATTGAGAGGGACATGAAGCCAAACGGAGGCGATTCATCACCTGCCTGTTGCTCAACCATTCCACCACTGGAAGGAAAAGTTGGAAGACGACTCGATAGAGAGGAGAGAGAGAGAGAGAGAGAGAGAGAGAGAGAGAGAGAGAGAGAGAGAGAGAGAGAGAGAGAGAGAGAGAGAGAGAGAGAGAGAGAGAGAGAGAGAGAGACAGAGGCTCACGCAGCAGCAGCAACATGACCCTTTCATCACGCTCTCGGCTTGCGTGCGCGCAGCGGGTCACCAGCAGGGGAGAGGCGAAAGACGAAGATGAAAGATAGAGCGAGAGATGGAAAACGCAGCAAGGAGTGCTTATTTATCCAAACGCGTGGCATCAAAAGAAGCCGAGAATCCGAATCCCCTAGTTTGTCATGGGATGCGAAACATAGATGCTGCCGACCCACGCCCCGGCCCGGCCTCCTGGATCCTTATCGCTCATTAGCAGAGGTGCGTGATTGGAGGGAGCGCGGGGTGAACGCTGCCAGCGTGGATGGGAAGCTCGATATCCCACCGGGCGACTTACGCCGAGAATACGCACGCTCGCCTCACTCCGGGGAGATTTAAATAAACAAATGTGCTAAATGGAACGCGTCTCGCATGTATATGCGTCTAAAAATAACGCGCGTTCACCTTTTCTGGATGCTTTTCCAACGTCTAGCCGGCACAGGTTGCGGTTGGGGCGGTGAGCCCTCTCTCTCTGCCTCGCGCACACACACACACACACACACACGCACACACGCGCACGCACGCACGTACACGCACGCACGCACACAGAGCAGAGCTTGAGCAGCAAACTGGGCGTGTATAACTCTGAACCACTGACCCCTGAGGCAGAAAACCACCTCCTCCTCCTCCTCCTCCTCTTCTTCTTCTTCCTCTTCTTCCGAGTGTGTGTGTCTGCATGTGTCTGTATATGCAAGGAACTGCATACTGCGTACTGCAAGGAATAACAGAATGCTTCTCACGGTCGCAGCGTTCCACAGTGGCCCCGGACCCGTTTGGATATTACGGTGGCACGGTGGAAACGCACAAACAATGGGAGGAAACGCATTAAACATCATAAGAACGCTCGATTCCGAGGTCAACAGGTGGTTCTTTTCGGGCACGAGTGAGTGACCTGGATTATGCTTTCACACATTCAAGAGGCTGGATGGTTGGACCAAAGGTCACCCCAAAGAGGTGGTTAAAGTTTGTCTGAGGTGGACTGACGGACAGCCCCGTCCCTGGCTTGACCTACGGCCAGACACAGGGCCTTCCTCTGTGAGCTTTGCATCCTCTCATCATATCTGCATGGCTTCATTCCAGTTCACTCCCGTAGTCCAACATGCAGGCTTAGGCCGACTGACTGCTGAACTGCCCCAAGGCACACTCAGTTGACTCGGTTGTATGAGTTCCCCCCCGCTGCAGATTTCTTGAGCATACATATGACAGCGCTTTCTCAGTTTTCGCTGGACTTCTTTTCAGCCCTGTGTGCGTGTGTACGTGCGTGTGTGTGTGTGTGTGTGTGTGTGTGTGTGTGTGTGTGTGTGTGTGTGTGTGTAGTGACTGCGGCTGTGTTCAGATCTGTGGCTTGTTTGCTTTGTTCCGATTCAGGGGGCTACAACGATACAACTGTTGCATTCAACTTTGAGCAACAGCCCCAAACGCTTTGAACAAACACCAGGCTTAGATCGACCGTTCTCTCACTGGTCAGACATCTCATGCCGTCAGAGGAGAAGGAGGCTACCCGGGAAAAACAAACGTGGAGCGTCAGCGGCCTCTGGTTCTGGAACTAGTTTTCTTCTTTTTTGAAAAATAGCAGCTAATATCACACCCAGCACTATAGTAGCCATGACTGGACTGAGCCCCTGGACCACAGATTCCGCCCCGACTTAGCTGTGTATAGCTGTTGTATCTTCAGTTGCTGAGTCAGTTTCGTTTTCACCCCCCCCTCTATGCGGTCTTGGCCCACTTGGACGCGAGCGGTCCCGTCTTTGGGGTTAGACCACTCGTTCCGGAAACAACTGCTCCAAACGAGCCCGATCTGAGAACTTTGTGCTCGGTCGGTGCAGTAAGTCTGACTGATTGATTTGCTGCTATACGCGTGTTGACCTGCAGCTCCGAGCGCTATCGTACTAAAACCCCCCCCAACAGAGATATGTTTTTGGCGGGTGCTGGTGGTTGGTGGTGGTGGTGGGGGGGTGCACTAAGAGGATACTCCCACTCTTCGATGTGTGTTTTAGACCTGTTGTTACCCGACTCTGTGTGCGTGTCAGCAAGTAAAAACGCTGCCAACAAAACGGAGGAGGGGGGGAGGAGGGGGGAGGAGGGGGAGGGAGCTGCAGGGGGCAGAAGCAGGGACAAAACAACAGCGCCTGCCAGGAGTCCATGAGTGTGAGTGTGCATGCGTGTGTGCATGCGTGTGTGTGTGTGTGTCTGTGTGTGTGTGTCTCACAATACCACTGACCTCTTTTTCGCCCAAGAAACAGAAAGTGAGAATGTGTGCAGCTACTCCACTGGCCTCACTTCTCTTTCCTCTCATAGAGGAGTGTGTGCTCGTTTACACTGACCATGCGCACCCCCCGCCACACACACACGCGCGCGCGCACGCACGCACGCACGCGCGCACGCACTCCCCACCCCTCTCCCCCTCCCCTCCTCGGCCTAACAGACGGCTGGGGCTGGTGCACGTGCCGCCAACAGAAGGGAAGCAGTGGCCTCACGGGCAGATGCGAGCGTGCTCGGCGGAGCCACAGTCAAAAACAAACAGGAGGTGGACGGAGAGGGAGGGCGGCCAATGAGAGCCGGCCTCCACAACAAGTGCTACTGGCTGCTCTGTAGAGGTTCTCCCTTTTGGGTCATTTGGGGGTTTTTTTTGTGCTTTTTTTTGCCAACTTGTTGGACCTAGAGTGGCTGGATGGAGTGTTCGGCCTCGCTCCCTGGTGTTAACATGGAAGCTTTGGAACACCGGTTGCACCAGAAATGGCCCAGATGCTATTTTACGATTCCATTTTTAGTGAGTGGAAGTATTACAGCCCTTTTCTGGCTTTACTCTGATTGGCTGCGTGGCCTTCTACTCGCATGTACGATCACGCGGCCTTATGTTCTTTGCTCAACAATCAAGTTTCGGAACTTTTTCCTTGAGCCAAGTCGAAACTGGAGCGCGTACACATCCAGCCTTCTGCGTTGGAGCCAGGATCAGATATTGTGTACGCTGACTTTTCACTGGAAACTTCTGCACACTGCTTTTACTCCCGTGTCTGAATGGAGGCAGGCCTATTTTCATCATTATGTAGGTGGGGAGTGGTATGGCACTTAGATCTCACCTCATTCTGTCTCTGAAAGTCCAAAAATAAATAAGGACTTGATATTGTGGGACCTGCCATACATCTTTGGTCATTATTCTACAACGTCAATGTAAAAGCGTTTTTTTGTTTAATTCGAGGTCCCTGTCACATATCCTTGGTGATGACAACTGTGAGTGTTGACGCAAGATTAAGGCTTGATCGAGGCCGTATTTTTGGTGGACTATTGTGTCTCATTGTTCTGGAGAGCATTGCTGGAAACCTGTTCACAACTGTTCTTGTCATAAATTTGCATATAGAGAGACACCCAGCGTCACTACGAGCTTAGCGCTGGAGTGCGCCGTTTTTGGAAAAGCCTGCCCAACGACGTTCTAATACCAATTTGAGGATGGAGTCCGCGCAATTCTCCGTTAATAAGCGCAAACATATTACGATCTATGCTCATTTTAGAAGCCCTCGCTCCGGCTCCCCCCCATATGCTGGCGCGCAGCGCTACACATGGTCCATTATTCTGTGAATTATTCACTGTTTTTCAGTCTGTATCACCCTGCTGAGTATTAAAAAGCATAACTAAGTGGTGCTTGTTTGTGTGGAGGATAAGCTGCGGGGAGGTTAGTGTTTTTTTCTAAAACAGCCCTGCAGGGACAAACAGAGATTATTGTATTGATCCGAGCAGCTCAAACTGCGTGTGTGTGTATGTGTGTACATTGGTGTTTGCTCTGTGACAGTGTGTGTGTGTGAGTGTGTGAGTGTGTGTGTGTGTGTGTGTGTGTGTGTGTGTCCCCTCCCTGAGGGGTCTTACCATAGTGCGCAAGGATGCTCTGAGGGGTGACCACCTGATTGCAGACGTGGCAGACGACAAGACAAAAATCCTGCAGTGCTGGAAACTGGCTGGAGACGAGCATCTCTGGAAAGGAGCACCACACACAGAGAGACGTGGAATGAGCCGCCGGGTTTCCAGGATGACCTCGGGACGGTTTCTACAGTTGCACCTTGTTCTCATGATTATTGTTCTCTCCACCCCGGCAGTCTGATTCAGAGCCTGGGCCGTCCATCTTGGCTGTAGACCGTCTATGAAATAACCTCTCACCTACTTAGACGAAGACAAGTGTGCAGGCTAGGGAGAATTCAAATGTTTCCAGGGCATTTTACTTTATCTCTGATTTTCATGCGTTTTCCATGACTGAAAAACAGATTTTCAAAGGTTTTCCAGTGTGTGCTTGGAACCATTCAAAGCTTTTACACCTCTAAACATCTTTTGGGGCTACACATGGATGGAGATGTGCACCGTCAACCCTAATGCCGTAATACAGTGGTTTTGCAAGTGTATGCTCAGTTGCAACATACCCCCCCCCCCTTAACTCAACAAAAACTAGATACTAATAATAAAATAAAAACACGGTGAGAAAAACAAATGCGTCCTCCTGAAAATAAGCGTCATCTCTCTGGGGCGAGCTCAGAGTACCTAATCTTCCTGTACCCAAACAGGCTCTGCTGACAGAAATCACAGCACACATTACCATGGGGCTTAAACCGGAGCTGGGAGATGTGTGCGGATGTGTTTGTTTCGGAGAGCTCGCAAAAGGGGGAGAGAAAAAAACAAACAAAAAAAAATAGCAGGGACAACGTGTGGGTGTCTGACGCCGCTCGGGTGCATGTTGTCGTGACCTTGTGCTGGCGAGCTGCGGGTCACCTGGGGGATGCCAAAGACATGGGTGGCCGCCCTCGTCACTGTTTGGTGCCCTGTCGAGCCCAGTCTGAGCATATAGTGGGAATAGTGTGGCCACCGAGCCAAGGTTAAACTTAAGGTAAAGAGAGACACGGAAAAGACAGCAATATACATATATTAAATAAATGAAGAGCCTCATATTTTATTGAGTAAAAGCCGGCGGCTGAGAGGAAAGTGTTCAGCCTTGGTTTAGGAGAAACAAACGTTACACGTTGTTTTTATTAATGCGGAAAAACGCGCTCAGCATAATGTGGACTTATCACGAAATAAGCAGAATGAGAAGCCCACCAAATTAGGCACTTTTCGTTTTAGCGACGGTCATCATTTCACGAATGAGTCCAGTCACTGTTTAGTCGTCTATACAGGACTCGCTGGATAGTGAGTAGACGGTAGTGGGTGATTTCGGACACTGCGTGTGTGTGTGTGTGTGTGGGGAAAGCAATCTGCCGGGGGTCAGTCAAGGTCACTGTCATATTATACACGTATGACGACGAGGCGCTTGTGTGGCCACGTGATGCAAAAGGTCAGAGGGCTTCATTACACATACATGAGGCGCTCGAGGACGCAGATAAACATGGTCGCTGGTAGGAAAATCTCATTACTTGTGGGTTTATGTTAATACCAACTGAGGGCTGCTGTTAAATAAATTCGGCTGTAATGAGACGGGATCAAATTAAAGGGGGAGACGGTGAAACCAAGGCAGCCAAAACAAACTGGAGGAGGAGTGGGCTGGAGTCGCCAGTTTTGAGGCAGCCCAAGAGTTATCGCGTCTCAAGTATTTTTCCATGGCTCGAGGATTTCCGAGCGTGCTCCTGGACCTGAGCCACGATCAGAACTGACCGAGCTGAAAGCAGCCGCTTCGAATCCCCAAATGGTACTTTAGGTGACCAGAATCCACTCGATTCATCTCATAATAAAGCAGATGAAAGATGCCGATTGGTTGAGTATGACAATCGTAAATTGCCAAACATTTAAAAGGGACGTTGTGTAAGAATTACCCCCATCTAATGGTAAAATCGTGTATTGCATTCAAGCGAATCGTGCACTCTGGCACCTCCCTGTTTCGAACACATATTACTTGGCTTATTTGTCCCTTCCCAGCAGCTGTAGTTTCACGATGGCAAACTGTCATAGCTCTGCCCTGCGCGCTTACCCGTCAAGGGTATGAAGAAGTGTATAAACAAATAAATAAAATTCACGAAAATGCGTCAGAATCTGAAACCATGGTAATGTATATGTAGATGCAGACACCGGTTTTGGTCAATTAAGAGCGCAAAATGTTACACATTATCCCATTAAGATTAACTGTTTAATTGTTTATAATCAATATTAACTGACTCAATATTTAATTTTGTACTATTGGACTATTGCTGACTAAATATTGACTATAGGGTTAATGTTCAGCTATGTAAAACTCCACTTGCTACCAGCGCAGTTCAGGATCGATTTTGAAAGGATCTTAATGGCATTGTCAAAGTTTGGCCCGGGCCCTACCGTAAGATAAGAAGATAATAGATGGGTAAATGTAGCCTGTTCTGAGCCACAGCACACACTCAACTGGAAAACTATGGCTGGGTTAGGGGTTCAAAAAGTAAGACCGTCCGCGCGTCTTTCCTGCGATTGTTTTCACAGGCAAATGACTTTTTTTTCTTGATGACAGGCTATCAGAAAAAAGGGGGGAAAAAGACGTGGAGGAATTTTTGTTTATCTGCAAAAATGGCAAAAAAAAAACCCAACAGAAACAGAAAAGGTCTTTAGCGGGAGTACTGAAAAAAAAAAAAAAAGGAAGCAAGAGTGCAATTTCCTCTGCGTCGTGCCAAGTCAGATGCAAACTAAGTGCGTAGCCTATTTCTGCAGCCCGAATTTAGTGCGTCTCACTCTCTCTCTCTCTCTCTCTCTCTCTCTCTCGCTCTCGCTCTCGCTCTCTGGGCCAACCGCCACTAGCTGCCAAATGACTGACAGGCCAGAAAACGAACGACAAAAACATCAGTCACTGGCGAATACGCGTGTTTGGACTCCTCTAACAATGTATCATAGGGCCCTGATTACATTTAGAGTAAATAAATCAACTTCCCATCGGCGAATTGGGATTTGTAAGTCGACTTAAACGACCTCACTGGTAAATAGAAACTTTGAAAGTGGAAAGGGCTCGGGCTTGGAAGGCAGAGCAGCAGCAGTACTGCGGCGAGCGGGAGGGTGAAATCTTGAGCTATGAGGAGCTACTCCGGCTGTGTTCAGAGGCCACGGCTTCCACTGGGTTTGTTTTCGGCACCAGATGATTATTGGTAGCGCACCAAAACGTCTAACAGGGTAAACAAGCTTACCAGCGGTCAGCTGGCAGCTAATGCCGCAGACCCGAGGCTACAAACTCATCCGGTAAACGCGACAGTGAATGGACAACACTCACAGCTAGATGTGGTCGCAGGTGGCACAGCATACAATTAGAGCGGCCACCTGTTTATCACATAAGGAGGGAGCAGTATGTGGTGCCGTGTCCTGTCTAAAGACACCCTGATATGTAGAGCAGCGTTGTGACTGAGGAATCCGCCATTTAATAAGGTTTATAGAGCTGCTCCCCTAGAGCTCCTGGTGCTCCGGGTTTCTAATAGTCCAGAAGGTACAAACACCGGGTTGAAATATGAACTCCTGTCACAAAAACAATGCCTGTGTGCGTCTATGATCCCAAGGCCACAGTTTAAAAAAAATACGGCGCTTTTTTAAACGGTAGAGATATCGGTTTTCACTTATGCACTTTGTTTTATGGGCTTGAACAGTAGTTACACTATGTGACCTGTTAAAATGATGCGGCCAAGATAACCATTGTTCTCAGTTGACTTGAGGAGCTTTTAGATGGTTGTTTGCATCTTTGTTGTAGTTTGTAGTTTGTAGCTGCTGGTCCCTTGGCCCTCCCTCCCCCTGAAAGGCTACAGCCGCTGAGCAATGGCAGCACAGGTTTTCGACGCAAAATGGTGGCGAGTGGAAAGAAACGTTCCAGGATCCGACATGACCTCTAAAGAAACAAGTCATTGGCGGAGAAGAAGTCGGATAGGCAAAGGGACAGAATCCGGACTAACACTGGCCTAGCATTTCCAAAGTGGAGAGCTAAAGGGGCTATGACTTGCCAAGGAGCTAGCTGTTCGCCTCCCGGACAGGTAAGCAACAACATAAAGTCAAATGTCTGTTTTAATTAGCGTTGCGGTAACACTAGGCACATGTCGCTGTGTTGATTCTCGGTGTGTTTGCACTTTGCAACCATTCGTTTGGAGACGAGGCGAGTGGGGAGGGTGGAGGGCACAGGTAGAGGTAGAGGGAGGCAGGGCTCATTGTTATGGTCTACAGGCAGTGCATAACAGCAAACCTGGCCATGGCCTATGACCTGGCCTTTACTTTTTTCTCCTTTTAACATAAACAAAGTTTGAGATTTAGAATATTTTCAGAAGCATTTAAATTAAACAAATACGGGCAAGGGTTATCACAAATAAACGTTATTTTGCCCTTATAACAACTACAGACAACAAATTAGCAGCATGAGACAACAGCACACATACAACGGTGCTCGCCACTCATCTGCTGTGTCAGCGCCATCTTTCCCTCCGACTGGATGCGAGAGTCAAGAGACTGATGCGGCCAATTTCCAGCTGAAAGTCATTTGCATGCAGACAATGGCGCCCCTTTTACAGGATGACTAATTTAGCACCGTCTGCAGCATAAGGGCTCGTGTCCTGCCATCGCCATCATCGTCGTCACCATCATCATCGCTGTGGCGGTCGTCTGCGCGACGCGCTGCGTTCCAGCAGTAGAGCACATTAGCACTCCACGCGTTGGCCGAGAGCCGTCTCTGTCACGCTAGTGACACGCTGTACTCGCAACACAGCGTCCCCGAGCACGCAACTCCAAAAGCCATCGAGTAAACATACAAATAGCAGCATTACGGCGCGGCCCATTTCCAGTCAGATGATGGCCATGACAGCGGCCGCCAGTCTGGGCCCCCACTTACAGTAGATGCCGGCGGTTGCCGTCATTTCATGACTGTAGACGCTAATCATGACGGGAATCACGCACTAATAACCGGCCGCGCAAATATGTGCGGGCGGGCGCTGAACTGTCAGGTGGGTAAACATGTAATTTGTGAATCCGAGGCGGAATCGGGGCTATTTTCCGCGAGGTGCGACGAGCACAAATAAAGCATTTCAGGACGTGTCTCCCTGAGCGTTTTGTGGGCGTCCGTGTGTGTATTACTCGCAGCAGGTTTCGGGCTCGCGCTGCCAGCGGATCTGTAATGCTGAGAGGGAGATGAGGCATGTGAGTGAGTGGGGGTGGGGGGGGTTGGGGCGGGGTGTGAGCGTTGGTGGGTGGGTGGTGGGTATCTGACCAGCGAGAGTGAGAGGAGAGTTTCCCTGGCTGCTGCTGTGCGTCAGTGTGCTCGTATGAGGGCTGCAGCACGCTCCAACTTTCAGCGATGACTCAAGCTGTGTGTGTTAGTGCGTGGCGCGTGCTCTGGTGGGTATTTATATGTGGTGGGTGAGGTGTAGAGGAACTCCTCTGGCTCTGTCCCTGGGGTGGAAAAGGGGGGGGGGGGTGTTGGAGATACCCAACAACGCCCTGCATGTACAGACGAACACGCAGAATGATCCAAATGCAGCACAATATATAAGAAACCTTAAAAATACATGTGTGTTTGTGTGTGTGTGTGTGAGCAGGTATACCTTCAACTAGGGCTGTAAATAGACTCCGCTGACAATATGCCTATTGATTGTGCCACTGCAGAATTTGAGACTTTACGTATCACATATGGACACAGCTATTTTGACTCATTTCACTCATTTAAAACACAGGGACATAGGAGACGCCTCCATGGGCCACATGGTGGATACGTGGGCATCGCTGTCACCGAGCACGATTTTGAGGTGGTATAATACACCAGGCTTCTCTCGCCAATCACGAGAATTAGGGTTTAGGCTGAGGCGACACAGTGTATTT
The DNA here is from genome assembly GCA_029224185.1 of Karalla daura. Taxonomy (NCBI): domain Eukaryota; kingdom Metazoa; phylum Chordata; class Actinopteri; order Chaetodontiformes; family Leiognathidae; genus Karalla; species Karalla daura. The sequence goes on along the minus strand of CM055209.1, from coordinate 8,055,084 downwards.
GCTGGTTAGTATTGTCACCTCAAAGCAAGAAGGCTTGAATGCCAGTTTGACCGAGGATGTTTTTACATGCAGTTTGCATGTTCTCCCCTGTGTCTGTGTGTGAGTTTCCTCCCACAGTGCAAAAACATGCATGTGTATGTGGCCTGGAGAGTACTAATAAAGGCGTGTGTGTGTGAGAATGGTGCATGCGAGTGTGTCCTGCGACGGACTAGCGACCTGTCCAAAGCGTATTCCCTGCTTTCACTCTGAGTGGATGCATTTCATCGGTATATTTTTTTTTCCACGCAGAGGTTTCCTCAGAGCTAAACAACTGCACGGTCTTCCTCATCGCTGCTTTATGATTATGAACGAGGCAGGATCTATTTAAAATCCTTGGTTACCTCTCGCTTTGTAGTTTTACCACAGATTTAATGACAATCCATGTTATGTTTTGGTCCCATTGGGTAAAATCATGGTTGGATGGGATACCGCTGCCTAGCCTGGTGCAGAGGATCCACACACCCCGATTACAAAATGTGTCAATGAGACAGTGTCATCCTCTGATTTGTACATGATAATAAATTAAATTCAGTTTGGCTTCGGGTCAATCACCTCAATTACCACGGGGCGCAAATTCACCTGCAATTACACCATCACAGACGTGTAATACAAACATAAGGCGGCTAACACCTCATCGTATTGAAAAAGAGCGTGTGATCGTCAAGAAAACCCCGTTTGGACGAGAGGATTAGTTTAACAACAGGACCAACCAGGGGCATCCTCCACGCAGCATGGCACGTATAGCACGACCATAACAAACACACACACTGTCGTCCGTGCGAAGCTAAACTTCCTCACCTTCTCTGCCGAGCTTCACTGGCTCGCTGTCGCTGCCATCCAGGGACGAGTCTGCGTCTGGATACACAAACACGGAGAGGAGACACTCAGACAGAGAGGCACAACAAACTTTAGTGAGAGGGGTGGAAGCAGCCACCGAGGGACGCGGCTATCGGGGTTTAGCATTAGCCTGCCCTGCTAGCGCACGAGCTGTCACAGCTAACTAACTTACAGTTGACGGGGCTGCACACGCTGCCCAACTCCGAGCAGTAACGGTCGCGTCTCCCATAGCAACGTATTAATACTGCATTCAATAGTAAGTGCTGGTACTTTCTGGTTCTGCTGGTTTTGGTTCTGCTGCTGCTGGAGGTGGAGGGTGCTTACTCAACTCAATCACAGACAGTTTTTTTTTTTTTTGGACCACGCACTTCCCTTCAACCAGCAGACAGTTTGTCAAACCGACGCCGCCACCGACGTGCGAACTTACTGTCAACAAAACGTGATTTGGCCGCACGGACGAAGAAAGACCAAGGCTCGCAGAGGAAGGTGTCCACACTTGGTATTTGGCGATCCAGTGTCGCCATTGCTCTTCCTTCTTGTTGCTTTGCTGAGAGCCGTCTTTTCCTCCCTCTCTCGCTCTCCCTCTCTCTCTCTCTCTCTCTCGCTCGCTCGCTCGCTCGCTCTCTCTCCTTCGCACGCAGCAGGCTAAAAACGAAAGAACGAGATGTGCGCTGACGTCATCCTCGGAGAGTTTCGTCCGGGTTCGTTAGAAGTCGGAGGGTTGAGAGGTTGAGCGACAGACTGGGAGCCATTCCCGAGTTCAAAAGTTCAACATACAGTACCTAGAGGCCAGCGTACACCATTTATATAGGACACATAACCACAAATAGGTTATTTATAGACAGGCAGATAGAAATTCTATCTTCAGCAGCCTTGCAATATGGTTTCACACGTCTGTCTCCACCAGAGGCAGTTCAGAGGCTGTGAATGAATTTTGAAAAATAACAAGCGAAGAATTTGGAATTTTAGACACGCATATCGTTATGTCCCTGTTTCCACAAAAACATCATGAATTTGAATCAGTGGTCAGATGAGTTGCATGGAGCTCCCTGACAAAGGCAAACCTGATATTCATTATACTTTTGGCTCTACTTTTGGTCCTTGCTGACTCCAGATGGGAAATATGTGAGTTTAGCTGCTAACTTGTAGTGGCTACTGTAAATGCTGTGCCAGCTTTACCAGCTAGTTTCACACTTGATAGATAGATAGATAGATAGATAGATAGATAGATAGATAGATAGATAGATAGATAGATAGATAGATAGATAGATAGATAGATAGATAGATAGATCTCGATCTCGTTTCACTGCCACGGTTAGAAAAAACAATCCAGAGCACCTTGTCATAATTTATATGAGATTTATATTTAATAGTTACTTTATCTACTCATCATTTATACAGTTTAGGCATCTTCTTCATTCATCAGACATCATCAGAAACCTTAATAGATAAACATTTGGTAAGCAGGCATTTTTGTTCAACAATAACACAAGGTTAGAGATGAATGACCATGAACATGGCTGCACTCCTCTATGGTCTGGCTTGAGTTGAAAATGTTCAGCCCCCATTTGAACCAAAGGCAGCACCTTCATGAAACTACCAGTGCTAGGTTAAGAGCTTCTCTCTGTGGCATTGAATTAAATTAGATTTATATCAGGGCTCGCCAGGAAATGTGCAAAGCGCAGGGTTTAATAGAGTTTGGAGACGGGCGGTCAGACTTATAAATAACACTAAATCCCTTTCATTATCTCACATTACAGTGTCAGCATCTGAGATTATTTTCTAAGATTACAGCTGGTGACCTACTGTGACTTGTATAATTTGGGGTTTCACAAAACCATTCATTTCATTATTTAGCTCCCCTGGCAAAATGATGATCATGGCAGTTAATGATAGCTTGTGTCATTTAGGGTGAATGGTACAAAGAGTTTTTCTCACCTTAGATCCAGAGCTTCATCTTATCCATGCTGTCACAAGATTCTAAAGGAAGCCTCATTGATTCAATATCCCTGAAAAATGTCTCAGTTTAGCTCTTCAAGTGGCTCAGTAGGTCAAGCTCTCTGCACTACATGGACCTCTTGTGGCTGAAAACAGAACCTACATTTCCAGTGAAAAATCATGTCAATTAGCTTCTAAGTAATTTAACATCACCATAATATACAAGGAAAAAATGAGAGTCAAATGAGATTTGGATGGATTAAGTTCTCTCTAATACAAACAAGATAGAAACTACTATCCTCTTTTGGAGGATATATTCATGGGTGTCACAATGCTTAGCAAAATGCAGTCAGACATACTGAGAAATGGATTTGTTTCCTCTATTGTTTCCTATAAATGTTTAAAAATGTGGTTCAGTGCATTTCTTTCTGTCTTCCACTCCCACTCTCTCGCTGACACACAAGGCGATGCTCGACCACAAAGCTGCGTTTGTTTCCCAACACAGCGATCGCTGAGGTCACAGGACCAATCAGGAGGTCATGGGACCAACCCGGAAACACAAAGTGTTGTGTTTGGTGTGTGTGTGTGTGTACTTTCACAATAATGGGTACGGGTCACGGATCCTCATTCTTTCATTGAAACCTCTCGCGCCACGTGGCTCTTATCTCAACTGTGCTGATTTCCAGATGTTAAAACTTGCATGGGAACACAGAAATATAACCACACAAAATTTGAGAATGGGACGGGTAGTTCGTCACAGAGATTAATGAAAAAAAATCATTCATTTTTATTGAAAAACAAAAACAAAAACAAGAAGGTACACTGTAACTGTGCAGGTCATAGAGCGAGTGTAAGACTCTTGAAAAAGACAGGTTTGGTAGGTTAGATACATAGGAATCATTGACAAGCCTATAGGTCCTGCGGATGATGATTAAGAGAGAGAGGAGGCATAACCAGTATACCCAGCACTCAGCTTGTTTCACTTTACATCATCCCATTTACATTTTACATTTCTCCTATATCAAAGGTAAGAGGTGGGGAAAAAAGAAAAACAAACATGCATGCTGAAAATGAAGAACAAGACAACAAAAGTGGTTATGATACACTGCACCAGCTCGTTGTTTGGTGTCACATGGTGAATAGGACTTAAAAAAAACAACAGGCAATCAAACAACAAGGCACAAAAGGAGTGATTTCAAATCCTATGGAGAAAATGGGAAAAGCTCAAACCGAGAAGAGAAATGTTGTGCTTTGGCAGGATTGGCACTTTGTAGAGAGGTGAAGAGAGGAAGTCACTACTACATTCACAATAATATCAACTTACATTTGTTTCTCATTGGCACAATGAACAATTTTAAACGGTACCTTAGTAGAAAAAAAATAAAAAGTAAGAAATCAAAGCTTTCAGACACAGCTGACTGAAGTACTTCAGACTTTGGCTGCAGGAATAGATCAAGACTTTCTTGATTGGATATCTGGATATCTACCCTAGATTAAGCATTTTCTTTACAGACTTGTACTCTCACATTGCTCTATAGAGCAGCATACTAGCACCATATTCTGTATTGTACACGTTGGGATTGCAACTTCATACACGAAATGTGCAAACTATGTTGCAGATAGTTTGGTAAGAGGCCAGGGAAAAGGCTCTGTTTGTCTGCTTCCTAAAAACACCTCCATATTAGTGAGTTTATAACCTCATATCCTAGCTACCTGCTATCAGCCCTCAGTGAGATAACAGGGAGAGAGCACTAAATGAGAGCATTCATGAATATTTCAAGGCCTCTTTTGGTATGGCTACACGGAAAGCTCCTGATCCCACAATACATGAAATATGAAATCCTTGACTTTATTTCAACCCCCGATATCAAATTCGTGAATATGTGAGTGTTGTGGTCGGTTTTATGTGTACAAAGAGTACAAAGTACCTTACATTCATTAGTATACGATTAAGAATAAGAACTTCAGCCAGGTTCTAAAAACTGTACCAAAGGCAGAAGTTTCATTAGGCTATAACACTATGTACTTTTGTAAGGCACATTAGGTCATTGACTGTAACGCACCGAGGCGTAAGAGAAGGCACATTTTAGGAAAGATTTGACAAACTGCTTGCATTGGTGTTGCTATAGTGTGCGAAACAGAGCAACGATAAAACGTAATAACAAAAGACTAATCTATACAGGCCCATTTTGGACATGCGGACTGCTTGAAAAACTGAAGTGGTGAAGGTGTGAAGAACCGTGTGACATGATGTCATTTTGCGGTAAAAGAAATCCAATTCAGCCTTGTGTTCAACCTACACATTGACTAGTGCATTGATACGGTCCAAATCTGTCAGATTTTCAAAAAAGCATCAATCTTTTTATCCTTCGCTTTGTCCTCATCATTTCCACAGAGGAGTCATTTCCAAGTGGGTGTAATAATGTCATCATGCACATTTGGTGTATGTGCACACGCTCAAATTATGTGTGTGTGTGTGTGTATTTCCATGTCGGTGATGGCGCGTTTCGGTTGCTTTATATCAAAACTAAAATGTTAGATGGGTGCAGGGACCTGTTGCCTCCCAGGCCCGGGCTGAGAGGAGAATTTCTGGGAGTGCCAGCGGGTCTCCTTGTACACAAACCAGGCATTGCCCGCCCACACAAACATGTTGAGGTAGCCAAACACCTGGAGGAATAAAGAAAGAGAGGATAAGGAATTACTATAAGAGTTTACTATAGGACAAATGCCTTGGGACCATGAGTCAAAGAAAAGTTGGGATTCTATGTTAAATGGAATATAGTACAGTACAGAACATATACTGTAGATAATGTTTTACCCCATGAACTTCATTTGCAGTTAATCTGTTGGTAAAATCAGCTCGGGAACAACAGCTCCTTGTTTTTTTATTTCTTTTTATCAATGTTCTGTGCCGCGTCCCATGTCTTTTTGTATCAGGCTTGTACAAAGGGACATTTTGAACATGGATTATGGTCACATTTCTATTCATTCCAACAAATTTGCTTTGGGCTTGTGACTTGGAATATTATTGTGTCTCAAGTATTGTCTGAGGAAAATAAAGTATTACTCGCAGTCTGATGACTTGGAAGTCAGGCTGCTTAATGTTTACACTGAAGAGTTGAAGCTCGGACATTTTAAACAAATTGGAAAGGCCTTTCACAGGCTCGAAATTTGGATTTTCTGGAACAGAAATCCTACAGAAATTCTGTTTTTGTCGTGAATTCCTAACTGGTTATCACTATTTTATGAAATAGAAAGAGCTTGCAACATGTAAACATTACAAATAGCCATCCTTTCGATTCCTTACGATTTCAATATGGAAATGAAGTGACCGCAATCTTCTTTTGTGCGTACTCACCACAGAGATGTTAAGGGTCCGTATGTTGGCGAACTCTGTGACTTCACAGGTGACGTTGCTGCCCTTGCAGAGAGCCAGGGTGGCGCCTATGCCATCGGTGTCTGTGGCGTCCTTCACGTTCTGCAGGCCCTTGGCCCAGGCCGACGAGCACACCAGCCACAGGAAGACCAGGATCGCAGTCAGCATAAAGTCCTGCACACGCGGAAAAAGTTACCGTCTCCACGGCCGGATTTCTTTTTTTTTTTTTTTTTAAAGACTTTCTTTCAGACGAGATCAGTACTCACGAAAATGGGTCCGAAGTCGGAGTCTTTGTAGACGTGCATGTAGCCCAAATACACGAGCAGGGCCACCATGCTGTAGAGAAAGCAGATGATGGCGACGCCGACGAAGAACTCCGCCGACGAACTCGAGTCTCCCATCATGTATGTGGTCGTGACGGAGTGGTTGCAGAGGGTGGTGTTTCCCTCCACCAGCGGGACCTGGCCTAACCTGAGCACACGACAAGATGCAAGGTTAAAAATGAAAGCACGCTCCTCTCAGGCCGTCGAGCGGCCTCCATAACCTGCGACTGAAACCAGGTGCTGCGGCTCTCACCTGAACGGGTAGTGAAAGTTGGCGTCGAGAGTTTCGTTCTTGCCGTCGCCACAGAGGAGGGTGATGATGTTCTTCCCCGAGTATCCGCCGCAGCTTCCAAAAGCAAATATGGCCGTGAGCTGAGCAAAGAGACAGCGAGGGAGAGATTAGGGTACGCATGTTGAACAATATTGAAACAAAGGGAGGTAAGATAAGAGGAGGGCACGATTTTCAGTTTTTATGAGAACGACACATTTCGAAAACACACAGAGCGTAATGTCACCAGAACTTCACACTCCGAAAAAGCTGGCAGGATGAGGCGTTACGTCAGGGTGGGGGGGGGGGGACCAACAGATGGCCGGCGTTTTACTCAAACAGCTGAAAATAAAACTCCACAACTCGACAGTTTTTATTTTCACCAGTTCAGTTTCCTCCTTCGCTTTTCCTGAATCCCATTTCTCACAGACGCTCATTGTAAAACCCAGGAGGAACTGGAATTGTGCCACGTTTTATGTTCTCCTCCTGCACCGCACTCTCTTTTCCTATTTGTCATCCGCTGACATCATGTGGATCGAGCAGCAAGAAGCGCAGTTTACACCGTGTAAGGCTTGCGAGAAGATTCGCCAGACCTTCCGCTCATAAATACAATAACATGTGGCTTACATGGCTTCTCTAATGCTGCCATTCAGCTCTTAAATTCTTCCTTCCACAGGCAGAAAGCATCTGACTCAGCGTGTAGGCCATGTGACACTAATACTCTCCTCAAAAACCAACACATACTAAATTCTTTTAGGCCGCTACCAAGCTTAACCCTCGAGCTGCTGCAGGCAAAACGGTAATCAAAGAAGCCGCGGAGCTCATTCAGACTCTCACTATGTTCATATTTCATGAGTAATGACAGTCTGACATGAAAATGTGCGGCCTAAATCAGAGGAAGCTTATCTCCTTCTCTTTTTGTGCCTTTCTGACATGGGGATCATGATCCTGGCTGGATGACTCCAATACAATCGACAGCTGACAACAATGGTCATTCACAGAGACACAGACATGCCTTTAGCTTGGCTCCTATACAGTGTTGTTGATGAAAACTCAAGACAAATTAGCGGAGAACCTTCGAGAGTCATTTCATAATGTTTGTTTTCCCCTAGATCTGAATCGACTGTTTCAAATAAGTGGTTTGGTGCTAATAGTAAGCTAATAGTAATGGTAATAACTATGTTTTTGACTCTGCTAACTCTGCTAAGAAAACCCAAAACCACTAGCTTAAATATGCTAAGTGTAAGTGATAACAGAATAAGATACAGTGACAGGGAGAAGGACTTGAAGTAAGGATAATACTCGCCATAAATGTGTTTCCATTAATGTGTTCATGCTGGATTAGAATAAGTTATTGCTTCTACTATTGCTTCTACTGCTATAGAGTACAGCGTGTAGCATCAGCATGTTTCTACAGCAGCCCAGAGGGGACAAAATAATCACTCTTGAGGTGGGGGTGAGAGTCGCAGTCTGAAAGCTATGAATATTTAAGATATAGACATCAATGATAGATACTATTAAACTTCACATAGCGGTGCCTCAGTGTTATGATCGTCTTGTGTTTTTTTCACACACTAAAACGTCTGAAGTACCTTTATCAGGCAAACAAAAATGAACTGCAGGTGAACTTTCGAAGGCATTTCTGTTGCAGCGCTGCCACAGACAGCGCGATGTGGACAGGAAGTGGAGAGGGAACATGGCGCAGTGTATTGCATGGCACACAGCAACCGGACACACCAAAGCAAACATTTAGAGAGAACAACTTTTCGACCGACCTCTTTATTTCTATCCCATCAGCACAACTGCAACACACCTACTCACATCCTTGAAAAATGCTTACAGTGGCCCACCTTGGCTCTTAGCCTTTGGCGTCTCACCACAATCAACCCCCCACCCCTCAACACACACACACACACATACTGTACATCCGCACACACACACGCACCGCTCCAGATGTTTCTCCAGATGTCACTGGCTGCCACTTCCTGTTTTCCTGGTCCTGCACCACAGCAGGCTACCTTCTCTCACATTCTTGTTTCCACGACGCTGCGGCTCTCCCACGGCGAGGTCACGGAGCCTCAGCTCGAGCTACCGTTGCGGCAGGCGAGGGCCCGGCTGCACTCCTTTATTTACTCTCACAATTTTAAACAGAACATTAACACCGGACTGTGCAAACACTGCCCGACACACAAACACTCTGTCACCCTTCCGACATCATCTCTCAGCCCCAATTAAGGCTGCAGCTGGCACCTTCTCCTAACATGGTGATTGCTCAAAGGGCAACGAGAATGAATAACCAAACAAGTACAACAAGTCCAGAAGTGTTTCACATGTGAGGTTAATATGAGAGTGAGAAACAAAGCGCTGCATTCAAAATGCTTTGCTTGGACCTGCCTCCATTCATGTATGTGAGTGAATGGAGACGCATGACTGCGAGGAAGCAGTTTGGTGAAGTTTCCAGCGAAACGTCAGCCTACGCACTTCTGGTTCTTCCCCAGTGTCTGATTCCTCTGGCTCAAACACGCAAGGCTGGATGTGTATATGCACCACAGCTGTATCACTCTCATTACCACTTAGTTCAGGAAATTGCAGGAAAATACACAACACTTTACTATTAATCAAGGCAAGCAAAGTAGTATAAAATCAACGTGTAATTGCCACTAAGCAGGAAATGGATCTGTGAAATGGGCTGTGATTTTCCCACACCAAAAATAGGAATGTAAAAAGCTCAGCATCAGTGGCATTCCTGATGAAACCAATGATCCATAGCTTCTACATTTGCACCAGAGAACAAAGATAAATACTCGATTCAACGATTCTCTGACCCCTTAAAGACTCTCTGTGAAATACATTGAAAGTTAGCATCCATAGAAACCACTCATAAATTCAGATTCCATGTCCTGCCCGTGATGCAAAAATAGAAAAGAAAATGTCTGCTTCCAGCAGACTTGACCTGTGATCCCAAGAATAATCCCCATCAATCAGTCTGGAATATCTCCTAATCAGCAGCATTCCCCTCAGTCCCAACACAGAGGTCACTGAGTCCAGGTCATCGCGACCAAACCCCCCCCCAAAAGCCAGAGGAGCATAAACACAAACTCCCTGGCTTTCTCTTTTCTCACAGACAGACCTGGCATCAACAGCCACCAGATCAGAAGAGGGAGAAATAGCTGGCATTTGTCACTCCAGACCCCCCTTCCTGTTTACTACTGCGTGGGAGATAATATCTAGGGAGGTATGAGCGTTCAGGCCAAAACCTTAATGCTCCTTTTTCACTCGGATTGCACAGAGGTTTCCTGGGAGAACTGAAGATGGACTGAAATGTTGGACTGTAAACAACCTGCTGGGTGCGTTCCAATTACATCAACAGCAGTGGGGATGAACCGTCCGAACTCCCATCACGGTATCACTCGCTTGCTAATTCCACACAACTGCTGTGGATAAACCTCCGTCCTGACTCACACCCACTGCTGCCCATGCTGTGCATCATTCCAACAGCTATGTCATCCATATGCTGATAATTAATGTACAATTGCAATCACATTCATTTCTTTCTTAAATAATCTGTCAATCTATACAATATGGAAAACCCCCCTTGTCAATGGTCTGAAAACCAAAGCCTCTCTGACCACAAGGCTGAAGGGAATCTGGGGTATCTTCATGACAAATTTAACTCTAAAGCTAAAGATTATGCTTTGATTATTTCACTCATTAATGAGAAGCCAAATGCCAAATGATGCCTATAGCAAAACCAGTTCAGGCATCAGGTGACATGGTGGTTCTGTGGCGATCTCAAATACAGCCTTAAATCTGAACTTAAAGCGCTGAAAGCACTATCATGCAAATGTAAGAAAAAAACTGTCAACACTGGACGGTAGAAACAGGGCCAAGAGATGCCTGAAGTAAAACTGGTGCTTAGGTATCATATATTGTTGTTTTGAAGAACAGGGTATGCTGTCATATGCAGTGTTCTCTATAACAAAATGTGTCAGGTTAAATCAGGATTACATAAGGCCAACACAATGAAACACACACACAGACTCACACACTCCCACAGAGCCTGGTCCTGAGTCAGATGACTGGGTGCTGCTGGTGCTCTATAGTCTGGATGTGCTTGCATTGGGGAGGAAAACAGAACAGCTGGGCGAAACAGAGCTGGTTTTACCCCCACACTGCCCCAGTTATGTGGAGCAGAACTGATGACCGGACTCTCCCTGAGACACAGTGGCGTGGTCTCCCATGACACGCTGAGAGAAGTGTGTGAGTGTGTCCACAAGTGGCCACAAGCCTGCTGCACAGTAATTCAGAGGTAAATTATTGCTGAGAGAGGCATTGATCTCTAACAGTCTTATGTTTGGATGCACACCATCTACAGGTTTGCATTCTCTCTCTCAGTTTTAGTATTTCACAATCTCTTTCACATACTCTGAAACTTTTTTTTGCACCAATACACATAGGTCCTATGCATTTTGTATTTACACCCCTGCTGTAATTACATAGTCCCGCATGAGTATTTTGTCCTATTAGGTTGTATAAGTGTGTTGTTCTCCATCATGGTGGTGTTGCAAGGGAACCTCCCCAATAGATCAATATCTATCTCTCTACTTCTCTCAATTTGAAACATCTGTCTCTACATAATAAAATGATATGGAAATTTGTTCAAGAAAATTGACCTAAGTGGCATATAAATGGGGACCACTGCAGTTACACACTGAATTTTACATTTACAAGTTTCACTGACTACATGGCTGCACATATTTAATTAACTCCTGGGAGAGCACAACTTCAAAAGATGCAGATAAAAGCTGATAAAGGCTTTTTTTTATGAATGTGTAGACACAGCTGCAATCATATTCTTACGGCTTCTAACAATCTGCATTCCTAAAAAAAAGCCTAAAAACATATTATTCCAGGGGATTAAGGAGTGGAAATGAAGGAAAAAGGGGGGGAAATCCAAGGAGCATTTGCAAGACTGAACCTCCCTGTCCTCTGGGTATGACCCACACACACACGCACAGTCACATTAACACACACACAGACGCATCCCAGCTTACCCATTCTACCAGTTTGATGAATCCCAGTGGCTCCTTCAATGGGGACAAGTTCAGCCGAAATCCGGTCATCATGTTTGCGCTTCTGGCCCCTCAGAAAAAGTCTTGATCCCAGTCGCTCCAAGAAACTGTGGATGTTGGTCCAACAGGGAGGAAAAAGAGAGAGGGGGAGTTGTTTGACTCAGTGACGTGGTTTTCACTGCCAACACTGCAAAAAGTGACAACCGCTGGATAGTTCACGCGAGTTTTACCGCACAAGTCTGCGCCAAAGAGACTCAGTCCAACCTCAGGACGAGTTGTGTTATTCCACGGATTTCAGACGTGCACTTTGGCGTTTTAAGGAGGTTTTTTCGGCGGAAAAAGGCGGAGTAGGGGTAGAGGAGGGAAGGGGTGGGGATATTTTTTGCAGTGTAGCTGGTACGTAGCGGATACGCGCCGCAGACCGTGCCAAATTACGCGTCGAAAGCGGTGCCACTAGAGAAGGAAAGTGAGACAGCTGTTCGGTCTGCGTCCATCAAGCCGGAACAGACAGAAAAGCAGCCACAAAGCACACAGAAATGTCTAAAAGCTTGGTTTAATTGGTGCCTCCGCTGCGCTGAGTGCGCAGTTACTATGGAAACGCCTCCAAGTGACGTCATGTGACTGACCTGATTTTCTGTCCTTTGCTCTTTCTCCATGTTTACTTAACTTTTTTAATTTCATTCAGTTTTAATTGTATGTTTTGATGCTTCAATGTCTTTAATTGTATTTATTTGATTTGTTTAACCAATTTATGTTAATCTTTTTCTTTACATGCTTTCAAGCACATTGTGTAATGGTAGATTCAGTTATTCACATACATATGACCCCATCTTATTAATATGAAACACTTCTATGCAATATTCAGTTTTAGAGCTGTGTCTTGTTCTGTGCTGTAAATAATGTTGATATTCACTGTTTCTAACATTTGTTTTACTTACCTAGCTCCGTTTTTCACTACCCACTTTACTGCTGCAACACTGGGAAATGTCCCCGTTGTGGGACTAATGAAGGAATATCTTATCTCATCTTAGTCTTTTATACTCTGAGCTCCTCCTCGAAAAATGAAGTGGATCAAAAGGTCCTTATCACACCAAAATTCTTTATGGAACTTTATTTCAACATGTTCTTGAGACGGTACCTTCAGCTTGCCCTACAGAGATGAAGTGTACGGCTATTGTGCAAATAAAGTTTGTTTGAAAAAAAAAAAAGAAGTTTCCACAAAGGAAAAAAAAGAGAAGTAGAGCAGCTGTTGTACTCAGGACCTCTACTCACTGTCTGATGTCATTTGAGATGGTTTTAGAAGTTGGCAGAGAAACTGTAATGGAGAAGCTGCATTTTTGGACACATACTGTAATATACAGTACTTCTGCTATCGTTGTTACTCAAGCAATACTGTAATAATCTTGTATCACCACTTGCCTGGAAGTGTACACAGTATAAAAGGAAAGAATCATTTCCCTCTCCTCCACATGAACAGATGAAGTAAATAAGAATATTGGAAAGTAGCCCTGGACGTAGTACAACAAGTCTGGTGTATTATACCAGAAAAATACTTCAGGTTACGTTACCCAAAAGATGTGTTTGGTGCCTATGGAGGTCACACTAAGCTGACTTTTGCTTGCCTATTCATGTTTGACATCATTTCTGGTGGTCATTAAAAACATGGCTAAAACAACATGAATGAGCTAGTGGGGGAATGACACCAGTTCAACATCCTCTGTAGTTCTGGAGAAATGCATGAGTGGAAAAAAAATCCCTGACATCATCATGACATCATCACTTATGGTGAGGTTTGACATTTATAGCTTTACTTTGAAATGCATGTTGTCAAAATGACGATGAATGAGATATCTGAGTGTCCATTTACATCACGGTGACTGTTTGGCTATACTATACTATACTTGAACAAAAGCAGGCAAACTCAGTGGTTTCAAACTGACAAGGGGGCGAGTTTAATCATCGTATTGTTGACAATAAAGCAAGTTATGATCGTCAAAATATCAGTTGTGTGGGGAGGAAAAACTCGGGACAACCAACATATACATACGAGAAAAACAACAACAACATAAAGAAAAAAAAAGTATTCACAAACACTTTTTTTTCAACCTTTACACATGAGGTATTCGCACAGGACTACACACAACCACCCACTCGTTCTCTCTCACTCTCACTCTCTCTCTCTCTCTCTCACGTACGCACTCGCACTCGGAAACTAAAAGCCGGACAACCACAAAAGAAACGAAAACAGTCACACCGCCAATTCAGTCAAGCCATTTGGGATAACTCCTCTGTTGGTACAAAAAAACGGTCGTTCTGACAAAAATAATAATAATAATAATAATAATATCATCTACTGTGGTCGTCTCCCGAACCTGCTCTGGCTGCGTTCAGTCAAACTAGTCGCTGTATGTACAAGTGAGAAGGCAGTATGGCCGCATGGTTCCTACCTAAGTAGATATTTACTGCGATATTTCTGGCATTCGTGTTTTTTTTTTTTCTCCTTTGTCATACAAAATAATATTTCTCTGAGGTAAGAACCGAGACAGTATCAAAGTAGTAAAATAAAGGTTTTACTAAAACGCACCCCGTTGATTGGAGAAAGGACAGCCGCGTCGCTCCCGCGGGGACGACTGGAAAAAGAAGAGGGAACAGAAACCGAATGAGTTCGACGAGGTCACAGCGGGGAGACGAAGGACGTGGGGCGGCGCCGTTTGGGCCGGCCGGTCCGCCGGCTTTTAGTCGGAGCTTTTCGGGAGAGCGGAGGCAGTGACATCGCAGGCGTCTTCAAAAAAGGCCCCGGGGGCTTCGTTCAAAAGGGAAACACCACCATCTTCCCTCCGTGAAAACCAATAGTGTTATGGTGTCTGCTAGGGCCTGAATCCCGGTGATAAAAGCAAGTTCTTCAATTGTCTTTAACTGACCCGAACATGCATGTTTTTACACTGAGGGGACAGCACTATTCACCGGGTCTCCATGTTGCCTCACAGAGAGAACTGCTTCCTGGAAGTTTCCTCCTCCACATGCTTCACAGGTGTAAGATTAACCATGTTTGTTGTCTTAGTGTGGCACGTCAGCTCAATAGCTCTTAAAGAGATACAGCCGGGGCTGATGAGTTCAGGTTCGCAGGTATTTTAAAGTCTTTTACACGTGGTAAAAAAAAAAAATGAAAGAGTTAAAGATGGCGCTGGATTAAAAAAAGGGGGCTCATCAAAGAGGAAACTTCTATTTTCAGCTTGGGGAGGGAAATGGAAGTAAGGCTCTGTACGACTACAGAGCATAACTAACCAAGCAAAACGAGCCGACTTTCCTGTGATGTCACTCGCTCCCGACTCTCCTTGAAAGCAAAAGTCCCCGATACCCCGAAAGAGACGACCCAGCGAGGTGACCCCCAGGGGGCCTGGGAATAACAGGAGCGCCCCCCCCCCCCAAACACCATCAGCTGCAGGCGGTGACAGCTCCACCTGCTGGTCACCATGCTGCGTCGCCCTCTCAGAATCAGAGGCCGGCCAGTTAAAGGAAGAGCGCTCTCTCTGCTCTCTTCCGCTGTATGTTTGCATAAAGAATTACTACACAGTCCTTTTGAGGAAGAAAACGTCACACACACACACACGCACACACGAACGCACACACACACGTAACCATACACAAGGATCCAGGCGCACACACACACACACACACACACACACACATGCACACGTAGACATCTGAGCCGACATTGAACACACACACACACACGCACGTTTCTGCCCGGGAGCCAGATATGTGACTTTCAGGAACACACATTTAGACCGTCTTCAGTCCAGTGAAGATCGTTTCTGTGAGATGCATTTTTTTTTTTGTCGTTTTTTCGCTTTTAGTCTTTTTACACCAACTCTCGGCCTTCTCGCGCTCAAAAAAGGCCGATCCCGGAGGGCGTCGGCCGTCACGGAGACCCGATCCGAACCTGGTCTGGCCTTCTTTGGGACTTTTTGGACACGTGCGGTTTCGGATGAAAATCCGTAATCACTTGGTCCTTCGTGGCCAGAATTGGGAGAATCTCGGGTGGATGGGTCTGCGCCATGCCAACGCTCTGCGGTTCGACACCACGGCAGCTAGACGATCACTCTTTGTATACCCTCAGAGATGCACCAACGACGTTTGATTTGGCGGCGTGGGAGTACAAAATATTCATGGTAGTGCGTGATATAGGTCGGCCCCCTGACTGGCTGGAGCCGCCGACTACTGTGCTGGCTGAAAGCAGGGGGAGTGGCGGGGGCGTCCGCCCCCCGCCAGCCGCTCTCCTGACAGACGCCGCACGTTGATCGGCCGTCCCCTTCCCGCACGTGAAAGACAAAGCTAAGTAGATTCAGACACGTAGTTTTTTTTCGTTGTTTTCTTTAACTGGAACAGTTCTGTACACAATACGAGGGGGGGGGCGTGGTCAGTGGCGTGGGGGCGGGGCCCGGCCGCTTGTCTCTAAGTGGCCGCCGCCCTCGATGGGACTCGATAGGGAGGGGGAGGGGGGGGGGGGGGAGAAAAAAGAAAAGCCTACAATCATCTGTTTCTCTCACGGACAAGCCTGCCAGCAGCCAATCGGATTCTCGACTCAATTTAGAGGCAGCGCGACTCTTCTCTTCCTTCTGTTTGCTGGTCGCCAGCTGAGTGGGAACGTCCAAATTTCAAGGGCGGATCTCTGTTTACGGGACTTCTCTGGTGTTTTGTTTTGTCTTTTTGGAAAGTTTCATAGGTGTCTCTCAGGCTTCTTTTGTGGGGAGGGGAGGGGAGGGGAGGGGAAGGGGGGGGTCTATTAGCAGTGCACGCTACCTCCATTTTGTGAGGAGATGTCGGAGGCCAAAAAGGTGAGTTAAGAGGAGGCGGGGGGGTTTTTCAGGGGGGAAGGTGGCGGGAGGGGTAGAGGGCGGAGGGGGTTCAGTAGTGCCGCGCTCACTGCAGCAGCTCGTTCAGCTCGCTCTCTTTGAGCTTGGCATTGTCTCTGACTTCGTCGAACGTGTACGTCTTCACGATATTCCCGTTCTGGAAGACTGTGTGCAGCAGGTCCTGTGGGAGAGGAGAGGAGAAGAGGAGAGGAGAGGAGAGGAGGAGAGGAGAGGTGGAGAAAGGAGAAGAAGAGGAGGAGAGGAAAGGAGAGGAGAGGAGAGGAGAGGAGAGAGGAGAGGTGGAGAAAGGAGAAGAAGAGGAGGAGAGGAGAGGAGAGGAGAGAGGAAGAGGAGAGGTGGAGAAAGGAGAAGAAGAGGAGGAGAGGAAAGGAGAGGAGAGGAGAGGAGAGAGGAGAGGTGGAGAAAGGAGAAGAAGAGGAGGAGAGGAGAGGAGATGAGGGGAGGGGAGAGGGGAGGAGAGGAGGGGAGGGGAGGGGAGGGGAGGGGAGAGGGGAGGAGAGGAGGGGAGGAGAGGAGATGAGGGGAGGGGAGAGGGGAGGAGGGGAGGGGAGAGGGGAGGAGAGGAGAGGAGGGGAGGGGAGAGGGGAGGAGAGGAGGAGAGGAGAGGGGAGGAGAGAGGCAGGTCAGTATTGATGAGCATATAGTAAGTCTGTATGTAAGTCTCTGTTCTGCTGTGGGGGCAGAGAGCTCACCCCTCCGTACTCCTCCAGCTCGCCCTTGCCCTCCTCCAGGGTGACAAAGTCTCCGCTCTGCGTCCGGTGCAGCGACAGACGGCCCTTCTTCGACCTCTTGTTGGGGTCCGCCACCGGGTCCTTGAACACGTTCACCTTTGGACACCACACAAACAGACGGAGCGTTACCAGAGGCGCCAGAGGCCGGGTAAACTGAGGCCGGCTCCGTGAACGCAGCGACTGACCCCCAGTCCGTTAGTGACCACGTAGCTGCACTTGAAGGAGCAGTTGAGCAGATCTCTGGTCAGCTTCTGCAGCAGCGCTCCTCCGGACCCGAAGGCGATGTTCTCGATGGACCACCTGTGTTCCTTCATGCCCTCCACGATCTGCCGAGCGGAAACAAACAGTGTAGCCGCATTTATACAGATAGAGGAACTATAG
>CM055209.1:7997242-8032242 GCA_029224185.1 Karalla daura | reverse complement strand
CCCTGTGAAGGTCACCTGTCAATCACTCTTGGTTAGACATGTCAATCAAATAGAGCCGCCACTAATTACTCAATTTCTTAAGCTCTAATAACTAATTAATCATGGAGTTATTTTCACATTTACCACCAGATCACACTCTGGCATGAGCAACCAGCCAGCCCTAGTGGACCTCTGTGGTATTACAAGTAAAGTCGCTTCACTTTTCAGAGTCAGATTTATGTCCATCTTCCACTACGTCCATCTTTTACATACAGTCTATGATTTCAATATCCAAAATTGATAAAGAAATTAGGATGTGATGATGTTTCTGGACATGCTGTACATCTTTGACCATGTATAGACTATGTATAGAGAGAAAAACTAAGTAAGGTTCCCTTGAAGTGGTGCAGTAGTGTAGTCTATCACCCCCATACCTCTTGTGAGGAGACGCCTCTGTAGCCAAAGTCGTGCAGCTTGTACTCCAGGCCCTCCAGGTTCCCGGAGGTCTCTAGGAGATACTTGGCCAGGATCTTCTTCTGTTCTCTGGAGTTGGTTGCCACAGTGATGGGGTACCAGATCTGAACCAGAATGGTCTGACGAGGACAGAGAGAGTGAAAGCGTGAGACAGTGAGGACAGCTCATCAGGTCTTCATCGTCATTCTGTGTGAAAAGTTCACCCTGGTTTCCCTCCTGTGATTAAAAATAACTCAGATCCTGAGACACACGGGGGGAAAAAAAGGATGTGGTGCTTACAAAGCAAAGTTGCTGCGAAAGCTCTTTTTTTTTTTTTTTAAAGCCTGCCTGGTCTAAGCCAGCCAGCTTTCCCCAGTATTCAGTATTCAACTTGTACTAAAACCCCAAACTAACAGGCTCAGGAGGATCAAAGAGAGCTGCTTATTCGCACAAGACAAACTCTGGGGAAGAACGCATTCCTCGATGCCTCGTGTCAACTCTGGACCCGAGTCACGCATTTCAATATGAAAACAGGCGGCTTATCTGTACTCGCCGCCACCTGGGAAACTTTCAGGAATACACACTTCCTATCGACAAAAAAAAAAAGAAAAAAGTGTGTGTGTGCGGAGGTCTGTCTCCCTGTCTACGCTACGGCAGGCAAACCGACGGCTTTAAGCTGATAAAGATGATTTACTCGCTGTGGAGAGATCCAACACATTACCCACTCAGTCTGTCTGGAGCCATCTGGGTTTTCACACGTCGAGACGGAGCAGGTGGATGGGAAAGAGGTACAATAATGAGTGGAGCCGAATGGAGCCAATGTGTGCTTTTCTTTTGTGCCTCCGAGCCTCTCTGATCAGCGTTTCGGCTACAGAGTGAGACATCACAGAGGAGCCCATAGCGGAAGAGAGGGGCGGGGGAGATAAAACGGAATATGATTTGACTGGAGTCGGGCTGATGCTCTATTAGTGTCACAAAATGGCAGGACGACACGCAAAAAGAAAAGAAAGCAGAAAGAGTCGTCTCTGGGCCGTCTTTCCCACAGAGACAGGTTTCGTTTCCTCCCAGTCGGGTCGGGTTGCACCGGCTGTGATTGAGGCTAAAGAGGAGTGACCGTGGACAGGTTTGTTTTCTCAACACTGACGACAGTCGAGCAACAAATGTCGGCCAGTGAGGCGCAACAAATGTTTTCCTTCATGCCAGTAAACACGGCATCATTTTAATAAGTCACAAGGCAAACTAAATTGTAGTGATTTATAGTGTGTGGGGGGGGGTTTCCACAACGGAGGAGTGGACTGGTTGGAACCGAGTCCCTTTCCAGAGTATCTGCAGGAGTCTGTCAGTTCATTTAACAGCTTTTTTTCTTTTTAAGACTTCCGAAAAAAAACTTGAAGGCCTCGTCACCATTTAAAGGTGTAATCAGCAACATCTTCAGCTTCCTAAACAGTCACAGGTCGCAGTTAAATCTACAGAGCACGGGCCTCACAACAGAACTCAGATCAGCCGGAAAGGAGCAAAGCAAAGGAGCAAATGTTTTTACAGTCAAACCAACAAAATGTAAAACCTCATAAACTAATGTAAGACTTTCTGATACAAATTAAATGGCCTTGATTTTTCCCAAAATTGATTTATCAACTTTTAAGACTTTTTGAGACCCATTACCCATTATAGTCTCATTTGGAGACTGTAAAGTGCCTCTTGGCATGAATGGGTGTACTCCTTGAGCTTGAGACATGCACCTGCAGACAATACCAACACCATTAAGATGTTTGCATAATGCAAACATGAAACCTGAGGATGTCAGTCAGTCTACTCTTAAAATGTATTCTATGCCAGGCCGCATTACAGTCCGGACCGTTAAATCCCGACTCGTGTCCGTTCCTGGATGTGAAATCGCAGTAATGCGAGGATCAAACGCCGACACGATGCTGATATTACACAACCGCACACTGGGTCTGCAACACTGTGCAACACCGAGCGTGTGTGTGTGTGTGTGTGTGTGCGTGTATCGCGGGGACGACGGCTAAGTACGTGCACGTCAGACCTCATTAGCTGCAGCGTAAGAGGCCTGGCGTGACAATATTTAGAAACGAGAGGGAAAAAAAAAAAAGGAATCAAACACACACAGGGATGTGAAACCCTGGTCCTTTGACACAGAGAGGCCCGGAGAGATTGTTAGAAAACAAACCTCGACTGTAAAACTTGGAGCCCGGACTCTGCTTGCTGCACAGAGCAGCACACACAGTCACATGCCTCCTCAGACTAATCATAATCTAAACCATAACATGGTCTCATGTGACTGCCAGGGCACACACACACACACACACACACACACACACACACACACACACACACACACACACACACACACACACACAGGGTCACGTGCCTTCATCCTCGTCTGCATGGTCATGGTGCCCTTCTCAACACAAAGCGTATAACATAGAACTATCAAATACATTATGTTCATACAACTAACGGTAAAGGCATAGAGCGTTCAATGTTTGAGATTAGAAAAAGGAATTTGTCATTGCATGTGGATGATTTCACATGTTTAGGACAAATAATATTAGG
The DNA here is from genome assembly GCA_029224185.1 of Karalla daura. Lineage (NCBI taxonomy): Eukaryota > Metazoa > Chordata > Actinopteri > Chaetodontiformes > Leiognathidae > Karalla > Karalla daura. Next base: position 8,029,236 of record CM055209.1, on the reverse strand, counting down.
TAGTTATGACTTGATGGACCACTCTGAGAAAACAAAAAAAAAATCCCCAGACTTGGAGAACAAAGTCATACTGTTACAAGACAAAAGTCATAACATTATGGGAATTAAGTCATAATATTACAATAATAAAGTCATAATATAATTAGAATAAATAATATTTATTATGAAATGCAAATATAGATATAAATTATTTAAATGTCAAATCCGATGAACTCCAAAAACATGCTTACGTTTCTTGCCAAAAGTCACGATTTTGACGAGAATTTTACAAAAACAGGATTTTGATCTTGGTGACGAGATCCCGGAAACTCGTGAAAGCCAATACGCCACAGAACACGGCTAACGTACGCTCCAACAGCAGAGATGTTTACCATAATCGCACTTGTCTTTCAGGCCGCCAGAAGGTCACAACGACGGTCGTGACACTGGCGGAGGACCTGTAATCGCTGGCGTGACAGTTTATCAGGGGGACAACGTCCCTGACAGGGAAGCAGGAATGTTTCGCACGCACGCATGCCGACACGAGTGTCTGGGCCTACCGTCATCCCAGACCCCCCCCCAAAAAAACAGAGGGCGATAAGGAAGACGAAAAAGGAGATGGCGAGGAGGAGAATTTGGAGCCAAGATAACGAGAAAGACATTAAAAAGAGAGAGAGAGGGGAGAGAGCGTGACGTGACAATAGAGATTGGGTAAGACGGACAAGAAGAAGGGACAGCAAGAGCCCAAAGGGGGGGAGGTGGGTGGGGGGGTGGGGGGGGTAGGGGGGGGGTGGGTGGCAAGCCAAGGACACCCGAGTGATGAACGCTGTGGCTAATTTTACACCAGCCCCGAAGAATGACTCTGTGTGTGTGTATATGTGTGTGTGTGCGTGTGTGTATTTATATCAGCTGAGAGACTAAGTGTGTACATGTGGGTGTGGCTTATCTAAACTTGTCGGGACAGTGCGTGCGTGTCGGCGTGTGTGTGTGTGTGTGTGTGTGTGTGTATGTGTTGTGGTCAGTCCTGGTGTTTGGGCACCAAGATCTAGTCTGAAATGTGATCAACATGGAGGAAGTATTGGATTTGCCAAAAGCAGCCGAGATATTTACAGACATAAAATCAGATTTTTTGGCGGGAAAACGCCTCGGTGTAAGCGGTGTAGCGGTAAAAACGGTGAACGACATAAACAAAGACAGCACGCAGTTTCTGTCCTGGCATATTAAAGGCGGCTAATTAATCTGCGAGAGATGACAAGCGTGACGAATGAGTGAGCGAGTGAGCTTGAGACGAGCGGAGGGCGAGTCGGGGTGAAGATATCGCTCGTTGCAAACGAGTTCAGTTGTGCCGAGTCATTGTGGACGGTCTGTGGGAGGACGGGCAGGAAGTACAGTGGACGCCAGCGCACGGTGATGAATTCATGCAGCCCCAGGGAGGCGGCATTTCATACCCAACTTCCTGCCTCGAAATCGCCCCAAAAAAAAAAACCCTCTTAGACTTCAGCTGAAGTTTTTGTCATGAAGATCACGTTGACTGTCTGATTAAGACACCATTTCTTCAAAATGATGATTAAAGGTGACATTTTTCGGGGAATTATGAACACAAAAGGCGAAAACAGACAATTTCCAATTCTGTGTGTGCGTAAAATTGTAAAAAATGTGTCAACAAGGAACTGGTTGAGCAAGCAACCAGACAGTTTGGCCAAACTTTCACGTGTTAACACATTAAAGACAAATACCCTTTACCTACTGCTAAAGCGCCAGTGCTATATTTACCATTTCCGGAGTATAATAACTGTGTAAATCCTTCATGGTTTATCCGATCACAAGAATTCCAGAGGCGTTAGAAACCTGAGAAGTTGCACTTTCGTTGGATCTATTAAGGTAGTAAGAGCCTTGTGACATAGCAGGTGAAGTGACATAAGAGGTCCGCGTGGGTTCTCAATACCTTAACCCTACGAATATCTGCCAGATTGGGAAAAAAACTTGCATCACTGAAGCTGGAGGCGCTCTCTTTCAGAGCGTGCCGTGTGATTTCTGTGGTCGGTGGTTTGCACTTTTTCACCTTTGCATAGGGTTCATATCTCGAAAGTCAAGTCAAAAGTTGCGTGCACTGACAAAAATGAATGAATGAAAGAGAAACATCTCCAGAATTGTTTTGATTCTCCATTTTACAGTGCTTTTACTTCCAAACCATGTCCAAACAGCCATTTTGAGCCTCAGCAGGTAAAAGGTTTCCTCTCAGCGAGTACAGTTTCCCCTCAGATCTGCATTATTTCTTTAAGAAACGTAATAAAATTCACCCAGATTTCGGCCTGCAAACTCGGGGCTGGTCTTTTTCTTTTATTATTTGATGGAGGAACACGTTCGACACAAGCCCTGTCGTTAAGTCATGTTACACCCGCGACAGAGCCTCTTTTGTACTTATAGGAAAAGCCGGGGCAGCTGGAGCCAGAGCCCTCGCAGGTGGACCTCGCGGCCCTGCTGACTCTGATGCGGCCTCCTTTAAGGACATTAAAATGGAAAGTGGATCAAGCTGACCGTCGTTCTCGACATTATTCGGAATAATTTCAGAAATGTGACGCACCGGTGGGAGCGCGGGGGAGGGGCAGGGGGGTTTATTTAGCACTTTAACGTCCTCTCAAGCTACAGCCTGGCTGCGCCCTGAGCCAGCCGGCCAGCTGCCAAGCTACCTGGTTTATGGCTTTTTCTTTTTCATATAAAACTATTAACTCTCCGCTGTAATTAAAAGGCCATAAATGCTGCCGGTTTATTTGTCTTTGATCAATAATCGACTAAATCTAAACTGCAACGTGAGGGCGCAGGGGCGGGGCTTGTGAAGTCTTTTAACTCGTCAGGCTGCACTGGGCTTCCCCAGCGATTGTAATGATTTAGTAGCACATTAATATGAAGTTCAGAGATTCACAAAAAAAAACTGTTATGCTGGGTTTCAGTCCCCTCGTGTGCGTCCCACCCTGCCTGGCACGGTCTCACTGAACAATACGAGCCGGGACGCACAGGAATCGACCCCGGGAGCCTGCCCTGACCCAGAAAGACAAAGCATAGCGCAACTCACCTCCACCCAGTTGGTGAGCCAGTAGCATTCAGGGTCCGTGCTCTCCACCGTGAACAAAACATTGCCCCGAGGAATGACACTCCCCTCCGGCACAGCCTTGATTTCAATGGGCAGGTGCCCATTGTATTTCTGTCAACACAGAGGAGAAAAAGAGGAGACGAAAGCAGTTTTTTTTTTTTATTTAGCTTGGTTGAGGTACGACCTTCAGACCTGGGTGTGCTATGGAAAACCTATGTGCCGTGCAAACTTCCAGTCTGGAGTGGGATAAAAAGTTACACTGTTTCCAGGTAACAAAAGCAGCAAAGCTGAATCCGCAAATTGCAGATCGTAGCATATCGAAAGTTGTGGCGATTATGTGGCTTAAGTAGGGATGCATGATGATTGTCAGCTGGTAAGTAATGTCTGATAAGTCATTAGCCAACACTACATTGATTTCACTCGTTTTCAGTCCATTTTCCCTAAGCTGCTGCATAAACATAAACATATATAAAACAACATACACTTCCAGTGAATGTGTATGTATGTGTACCACCAGTGCGGGCTTGTTTTTTCCTTCTTTTTTTTTCAAATAGTTGCTGAAAAACAAGAAGACCCGACTGAGGCGTGTTCCAGATGCTGAGCTGTGAAGTTTTTTTTGCGAGCGGGCAAAAAAAACAGCATGGATTTGAACGCCGTCTGTCTGGAGGTTTTAGCATCAAAACAATGCTATAGAGAAAGAATAAGAGGATGCTAACGCTGCTGCGGGCAACACTAGGGCTAGCGCTAGCGCTAAACCCAGCGAGAAGGGGTTCTGGAGCTGAGGTGCAAAGAGTTTTATTCTTCCTAGAAAGTCTGTTTCATTGACTGAGGCAGCCGTGAAACAAAAATAAATGCTTTTTTTTCATTTTTAAAAGTTTTTGTTGTGATTGCAACAGTAGCGGCGTCTGTATTTTGTCAGAGGCCGAGCTACAATGTTCAATTCATCTCGACAAGTTACATGTTTCTTCAGGTCAGGTGTGTACATAAACTTTAACTGCTAACTTAACTACTACATAACTGCTAAAAACGTTACCACTTATAAGTAGCGGTTATGAGAAGCAGGAAGTTAGTGGCTAGCGGTGTCCATGGGAAGAAGAAAAAAGTCCTGTATCGCTAGTCTTATATCTGCTGGTTTCTGTCAATATTTATAAAAAAAACAAACAATAAGCCAGACTGAGAGCTCGAGGAGCAAAATGTTGACTTAATCAACTCGACTCCTCACTTCAGAAGAAAAGCGTGCTCTCTCCAAGGTGCTGAAACTGTATTTCTCAATAACCAGAAACATTGTTCGCACACTCTGTGAAAAATTGATTGCGTCTTAAGAATCTGACCGGCTGAACCTCCTCCATTAGATGGCACAAAAAGAGCTTCAAAAGGTTTTGTTATTTCAGCGTGCAGGCTTTTGTTGCACATCAAAGGGAAGGTTTTCAAAAACACATACCTCAGAGCCTCTGAGAATATGCGCATATGTGTTTATTTCTAGAGTTCAGAGGGCACAAATGCAGCCAGACACACTTGAGAGTGGTTGGTCTGGATCTAGATCAAACACCCAAGTTTTATGTCAATATGCCAGTTCCTCTCAGAATCGGTTAACTAACTAATTAACTAACTGACTAAGTAACTAACTAACATTTCAAGCATTTTCTTTTTCTAAAAGCAGCCTCTCACCTCCAGAATGTAATTCCAGCCCTTCTCGTTGAAAACGTCATCCTGGAAGTGCTCTCTGTAGACCTCCTTCGCCTCCTTGATCTTCTCCGGAGTCACTACCTTTCCTGCAGTGGAGGAGGAAAGAGGGAAGGGTGAGGGAAAGGTAGAGAGAGAGAGGGAGAGAGAGAGAGAGAGAGAGAGAGGAAGAGAGAGAGGGAGATCGACACGTGAAGGGAAGGCACTGGAATGCTCACTGGTGTAATTAAATAAGCGGCGTTCCCGTGCGTGCTGACAAGACGCCTTTGTGCAAACTTTGTGCTCCTGAGCTGCGACTCAAATTTAGCTGAGTTACAAAAAAAAAACACGCTGTGCTACTTTTTTTCACTCTTTTTCTTTTTTTTACATAAGATTAATGTCACTTTAATGTCTGTTGGGTAAATCCGGTGCCACCACCTGCGGCCATATAGTTTAGTTTAGCTTAGTTTAGCTTAGCTTAGCTTAGCATGAAGACTGAATGGGAGTGGAAACAGCTGGGGGGCCTGGGAGTGGTGGAGCGTGGTTGGACAGGAGGATGTGGGCTGGGTCTTTTGTTGGACTGAGCCGATTCACTTTCCGGAGCTTTCTGGAAGCTGTCTAACAACCCCAGACAAAAAAATAAATAAATAAATAGAGCCAAAAATAACAAGCACAACTTGTCTGGTTGGTTTCGGTTTACTGTAATAACTAGTGAGGTTATGAGGAAGCTGTAAGAGATAAAAAATGTTTGTTGATGTTTATTAATAATGTGGAAAAATCCACTCAGAATAGAGAACAGAGATATAGACATATGAGAGAATAAAGAAACGACAACTGATTACTTGCTACTACTTGAACAATCCAGTCAATAGTCCATTTAAGCATCTTATTCATTTTTTGGAAGGGTTTAAGAAGTGAAGTCAGCATTCTGATCCCAGCTTCTTAAGTGTTAATCATTTCAGGTTTCTTTGTCATGTTGGACAGAATTTAATGACATGAGGACAATAAAAAGGCATCTGAAGACCTTATCTTGTCCTTTGATCACTTACTGATCAAACTAAAACAGAAAAACAGACTATGGAGATAAGTTTGTTTAAACTCTAGCTCAGAATAAAATGTTATGTGATAATAATAATGACTTACAATTAACAATGCAACAGTATAGACAGTTTTTTGTTTTCTCATTTTACCATATTATTCCATAGATGTAAGGGAAAGTGAGCCTGTGTCACTTCACTTTCTTTCTCAACAGCGTGAATGACTTCTGAAATACTAAAAATGGAGTTAAACCAACCTGAAAAGCTCCTTTTGTAAAAACAAATTGCCAGACTGAAGAGTCCAGAAGTGACACGATTCAGACTTTTTGGCTCTCTGTGATGGAGGATCGGGGGGGGGTGCATCCCCACTTGTTGACCTGTCCATTGAGCGGCGAGGGGACGCTATGTGCAAGCAGCTGGCCTTTCTCCTGCAGCCGGTGAAATAGCAGCTGTGCTTTTGTCCTCCTTCCGTCTCTCTCTCTCTCCCTCTACTCCCCCCCACCCCAACACCCCACACCTCCACTGCTGCACCATGAAATCCTCTTAAGGGACAGGAGGAGAGACGCGCTCTCCCTTTTCTTTTCCCGGCCCTCTCGCTCTCTCAGGGCCTATCGCGCTAAACTCGCTCAAAAACCGTCCACCTTTGCAAACTCCAGTTAATTAATAACGGCCATTACACTTTGCCTTGTCTCTTCCCTCCTTCGCCTGCTGGTTTTGTGTTCTCCTCTGCACAGGCTAATCAAGGCGCAGCTTGCCGTAACCTTGTTTTTGTTGTGCGTGTTTTTAGTTTATGTTTTTTTTGGGGGGAGGGGGGGTGTACAGCAGCGAACACCTGCCCCAGTTGGAGTGTCCTTGAGCCAACGTGCTGAATCTTGAGTAGTCGGCGTGCTGTTCTGCTCTGCAGCAGGCATGAGAAGGAATGGGGCGGGAGGGTGGTGGTGGTGGGGAAGGTTGGATGAAATGCCCCAATAGGGGCTACTAGCATCACAAAAGGCTTTTGAAGGAGGACAGTGTAGTGTCCAGCAGCTCCCACAGAGTTGGTGGAGGGAGTGTGTGTGTGTGTGTGTGGGGGGGGGGTTACAGCTGACTTCAATAATGGAAAGGAAATTTGAGACGAGTCCATGCATGGCGTTACGCAATCCATGTATCGGAATGCTCCCCCTCTCATTTAATTTGCTAAGTTGACTGGAAACACATTTGTGTTGAGGAGAGAGAGAGAGATCCTGGAATCGGTGGCCAAACCTGCGAGCTGCCGAGTCATCCGGCCTGGCAGCCGCTGAAAAGCTCCTACTGAGTGAGGGGCGTGGCTCTTTTATTCCACGGAAAGAGACAGAGAGAGAGAAAAAAATTCGGACTTAACGACAATGTGAGTCACTTACCTTTTAGGTATTTGTAGAGGATGTACTGGAGGCCGTAGAAGACGGTTTTGTCGTATTTGACTTTTCGGCTCTTGGTCGGGTCTGTCCTCTTCTCGCGGCACTCGAAGTAGGAGTACACTTTACTTGTGTTGGGAGGATACTGTTTGTAATGTGTTACCTGCAGAGGACAGACAATATGGCTAATTAGTTTTAGTGTGTGTAAAGTACACAATGTACACGCCCGAGATGCCCGACAACCACAACTAGCAGTATCAACCTTTAAAAAACGACTTGTATGCGATTGTCTGACCAGTGAATCAAAACTCAGGCTTCTGGTATCTGCGTTTTGCTAAGGTAATTAGCAACAGGCTCACAAACAAGAAAGTGGACAAAAAGAAGATTTTCAAGACTTTTACACTGTGGCACTACAAGGAACAACTTCAGTCAGAGGGTGCCACAGTGTTGCATCATCTCTCATACACACACACACAAAATTGCTGGATGCTTTTATGGCACACAAAAAGCGGATGAGAGTGCATTCATCTTCGCTGGACTGGTCTTGACCTATCCGTATTAAAAGGTACTGAGCACTCTATGAGCACCATGATGAGCTGCATTAGATGGGATGGATGGATGGATGGATGGATGGATGGAGATCCCCCAGGGAGGTTAGAAATATTACAATGACAGAGATCCAAAATCACCCCGGCCACATCATGCACTGGTGGACAGCACCGTCGCCTCCCCACTGTGTCCCCCCTCAACTCCATCTTTGTCTCTCTCTCTCTCTCCACAGGGAGCTCTCTCTACCTTCCTCCATGTCTCTACCTCTCCCTTTCTTTCCATTTCTTTACCTCTCTGTCTCTCTCCCTTTCTGCGTCTCTTTACCAGTCTGTCTCTCTCTCTCTCTCTCTACCTGTCTCTCCTCTCCACTCCCCCATCTGTCTCTCTCCCTCCCTCTAGCTCTCGCTCTCCCTCTCCATCTGTCCATCCGTCCCCCTCTTTTTACCGCTCCCTGTCTGTGTCTGTCTGTCTCTCTTGTCTGCTGTCTGTGCACAGCTGTCTCTGTCCACCTGTCCAACCGCTCCCCTTTTTGTTTTTCTGCCTCTCTCCTCTTCCCTCTCTCTCTCTCTCCACAGAGAGAGCTGGGAGACACATAGAGGACACACACACACACACACACACACACACACACACACACACACACACACACACACACACACACACACACACACACACACCACCTGCGGCTGAGGAGAAACGCCCAACAACTGGCACCCGATACCGAGGGAACAGGGCCAACATCTGCCAACGAACAACCTGAGCAAATGGATCAATCACTCAATCACCTGTTATCATCACCATCACCATCTACTGTTTGACGTTAAAAACAGCCATATTGGTTGCATCAGAGTAGCTTAGAGATTAGAGTCTTTTTAGCTGTGTTTGCTGTCTGTTGCGATTCTCACTTTCACTTCCATCCCTATCACTATTCCAGATGGACTGTGGACCTTTCTGCGTGGATTTTGCCCATCCTGCACAAAATGGACTCCTTCTTGGACAGTTATTATTATTAATATTATTGGGACTGGACTGAGCTGTACATGCAGGTATTGGGACATCTGGGGCGTGTGAAATCTTGGCCTAAAAAGCTGGACTGCAACCCCCCCCCCCCGTTCTTCGCAGCAGCTGACGAAACCTCTTGAGCAAATGCTGAAATACGTTGAACATTATGTGGCAAGCGTTGTGTTAAAGTTGTCAGAAAACGTGGAGAAACGCAGAGAGAGAGAGAGTGTGAGAGAGAGAGAGAAAGACAACAACCGAGTACTTTCAAAGCAGCGAAATCTAATTTTCGTGCTTGTAAAACGACAGTGGGACAGCTCGCTGCCAACAAGGCACAGTTCAGGAAGCTATTCAAGGTCACAACCCAAACTTTAAAGACCACTTCCATCGTAGGCTTTTTTTTTACATCTGCGAGCAAATGTGAGCAAACATTCCAGTTTAACAAAACCCCCCCCCTCGCCTCTCTGGTTATCTCCGTTTTCATTTGCCGTGAAAGATACTGACACAAAGACATCGACACAGCTCGATCAGGTAAACAGTTTGAACATGTCCAGGCATGTTGGTGTCTCTCACACACACACACACACACACACACACACACAGAGGGCACTGTTTCCAGAGGCACGACACCTCAAAGACTCGCACGTAGCAGGAAAGAAACGGTGTCAGTTGAGACCATCTGGCTATCAATGTGAAAGTACAGAAGGGCGTTTAAAGGGCGACCCGGGGTCACGGAGATGCAGACCGCGGCTCACATTTCTCTCAGAGACGAAACAAAAAAAAAACAAAATATTAAGCTCTGCCTCTCTGACCACATATACACACACGTCAGGACTCTTTATCGTCATTGTGCAGGAGATTCAATGCGGACATGACAAATTAGATCTTTCAGTTGGACAAAGAGAGTTCAGCTGAGTTTGAACAAAGGATGAAATACAAGGGAAAACCTCACCCGGTCCTTAAAACCACACCTTTTACCTGAACTTACTTTTTAGCATTTTTTTGTTTGTTTTTTTTGCGTTTTCCCTCCAAGTTTCTTACTCGTGACACAGGACATACAACGATTCTATTGGGTTTATATATTAAAATACATATTTAGATAGGAAAGATAAACATTTACACTACACATGCACCGGTAGCCATGCGCCCATGCTTCCATGGATATAAAACCATAAAGTCTGTGCATAATAATACGCTATTGCACGTTAATCTAGTGTGTTTAAGGGCGTGCTTTCAGATCAGATCTACTGCGGGTGGAGAAAAAGTGTAAATCACCTTTCAAGTTTGTACAAAAGACAAACACTTTGTCTTCCCTGCTTTGTCCTTGTTCAACCTTGTGGGGGAAAAAAAAAAATCAAATCATTTCTCTAATCAGTCCTAGTTGTGTTGATCGCCCGAAGGCTGGATTATAATGCAGGTGTGATGTGTGAAACGGCTCGATCGCCCACGCCGCTTCCTGGGAAGGGAGGAGAAGGAGGATAAATGTCAATGAACTACTCAGTTTCTCTGACCCCCGTCTCTGTCCTCTCCTCAGAGCTTTCGATGACTCAAAATAGAGCTTAGACACACAACATGACACTAGAGCCTGACCACGTGTGTGTGTATGTGTGTGTGTGTGTGTGTGTGTGCGCGCATTCATTGGTGCACATGCCGACGGGTGCACACGGTCAGTGTTTTTAAAATGACAAAACCGGTAATAGGCCGGCTCCAGCTGGGACATTTCCATCATCCAGGGATAGTACTCATTTATTACACAGTGCAAATTTCCAATGGGGCCCGATAACAGGAACGAGACAAATCACGCAATCATAATCACCATGAATCATGATTATTTTTGGTTGAGGAAAAAGGTGAACGGACCTAATTTCATCTATGAAATTTGGGTTTCCCTGATTTGTATGAAAAGTTTTCTGAGTTTTTCTGGTTTAATGTCTGTGACTTTGTGACACTACAAGGTGTGCAGCTTTACATATCCAAGTAACCTTGAGCAGGATACAAACTGCCCCGATGCTGTGTCCTCCTCATGTGAGTCACAAAACACAGTGTAACATACCGAGACCGTCTGGAGAAATTTGCTCCAGAATATATCAGAATATTGCATCAAAACAAAACAAGTTTATGAGTGGTGTATATGAGAGGACGAGACAAGATTAATACGAGTGAGGAGAGGTGCCTGAACATAAAACAATACCGAGTGGGTATGAAAACTAATTATTGAGGTTTTATTGGCTAGTTGGCTGTCACCAGCTATCATCTTGAATATTCACATATAAATACATTTGTCAAACACTCTTGTAAGCACTCTCAGTTCTCACTTGTCAAATCTTTCCATCTGTTCCCACTTGTTTTTTCTTTTTATGTTGTGGCCGATCGATATTGTTGTCTAACAGTTACCAGACGTGGTCCGTACATGAAAGACAGTAATTAGAGAGAATTAGGATTTTGGCCCGTTAATCAATCCGAGACGACTCAGAATTGACATACGATCTGTCAGATGCTAGTACGTGTCGCAGAGCTAAAGCTGACTTCCATTGAAATGACCCAATCATTTTCTGGAGGTTTAGTATTTCACTTTCACGCATAATTAAGCCTCGACTTATTGATCTCAACCCCACGCGTTATGAACTCGTGACCACGTGAAGGGATCTCATCCCCATGTGTTCTCCAGTTGTGGACTGGACCTGTAGATGTGCATTAAATCAGTACCTTGCTTTTGTCCACACTTGAAAAACCCAGACAGCGTTGAATAAGTAAAACATGCAACTCTCCATAAGTGATTACAGAAACTGTCATTTTCTTTCTTTTTTTTTTTGTTGGCACACAGCTTGTTATTTTTTACACATGCAAATTCATTCTTGATGGCCCCGGTCAGGCGCCAAGTCTGAACCATGGGGTCGTGATGATGAAGCGAGGAACAAAATGTCTAGATGCTCCTAATATGACACCCCCCCCCCCCACCTCCAAGAGGACATTTCTCAGGACCGTCCCACTGTCTGAATACTCTACGGATTTAAGAGTTAGGATAATAGCATAAATGCCAACAGGCTTGGTTTTCAATGCGTGCGCACACAACGGCATCCTGTGCACCTCCACCCTGTAGTATGTGACTTTTCAAACCAATAAAAGTCGCCCGTCTGTCTCCAACACAATGGGGTTGCTTGGCTTGGGAGCAGAGCGTCTCTTTTTCCAACCCAAACAATCAAAGGCAACAAAGGCATCCAGGTGCAGCGTGTTTTCAGGTCCCGTGAACAAAGTGAGTGCCTCCGTTTGGCCCGCGAGTCAGTCGAGCGCTTTTGCTCGCCATAACCCCCCACCCCCCCATCTCTCTTTACAAAGGTTATTACACAGCCGTGTGCAGAGGACATCCCATCATGGCCACCCTGAGCCCTCGTGCAATCTGCTCTCAGTGAAACAATGCGCACTCGGTTAAGCCACAGATGCTGTGACATTTGTGGATTGGGTCCATGAAAGGGCTCAAATACTGAACTCAACTGATCCTTAATGGTTGACTGGTTGCCTCAACTGGCTGTTTAAACAAATAAAAAAAAAAGGAAAAGGGACAATACTGGTAACACCGGGACAGGCGAACAAGAAATCTGATCAGCTCTGTGCTCCATGTTTTTGTCCTTGACATTATCAAAGGTGACCTTTTGGTGCTTATCTAAAGGCCTTCATTCAAGGGGACCCAGAATGAAATAAAAACACCTTTATCTTGGCTTTGCTGAATAACTATGGTCTATTTTCCTCCTTTAGATGCACAGCAACTCATCCTCATTCATGTTCTGAAAATGTGAATGTGGTTCAAACAATGCTGTCCCCACCTCGGAAAACATTTGCATATACCTGCATCTGTTCAGGAACACGAAGATGCACAAGTGAGAGGTACATACGCTGGGTTCTTCCCTGGCATCTAATTCCTCCTTTGATTCCGGCTCAGGCACATTAGGTTGGACTTGTTAAGCTATGTTATTAAGCAAGACGTGAGTGTCAGATGACAGCCAGTCTGAGCAAAGCTTTTACATGGTGGCCAAATAAACATTACCATACCTAGACGATTAAAAAATACATTAAAAAAATCTCATCTAGGACGTTCTGATTGGTCACACCTACCGGTAATAGCAAACGCAGCCCTCCACGGTTTACCACTGAGGTTTCTGGGTGAAGTGCCTTTCTCTCGGCACTCTGAAAGTCATTACCGAAGGACAAATGCAGTGACGCTAGCTCCTCTAACTTTCTAGAAGGGAGAATGTACGGCAAAGCCACACAAAATGCTTTTGAAGTCTGTGCTAATTTACACACAAACACCCACACAGATGGCAGCCTATAAAGGGATCACACAGTCAGTGTGCAGAATGGTGAGGACAAGGAAGTAGTTCTTTACATTGAGTCAGAGTGTGTTGCGTCAGAGGGACCTGGTGATTGCACATATATTGAAGACGGGGCGGCTAAAAAAGCAAAAGCTTTCAAGGATGTGCTCTGACCAACGCCTTTGACACCACATGAGATGCAGCCCAAGCCTCTCCTCCGCTCAAAACGCACAAGGTTTACTCCAGTTTAAATTCAATTAAGCTACAAGATGCAGCCTGTGCGACACAGGTTTTAACTCTCTATTATTTTGCTATTATCTGACAATTAGTAGTAGTTCTGAGTGTACGTAATTCATTCGAGATTTAGCTGGGTTTGATGGAAAGCGAAAGAAGATTCAGCATTTCTCCATTTGAAAGAGGCCACTGGTCCCACACTGAGCAGGTACTTACAGTTTAACTACATCTATTGAGGGAGGTTTATGGTTAATTTACATCTCCTGTAGCGATCCCCTCCTCGGGCTACAACGGCTGTGCTTAAGGATTCAGAACAGTGACAACAAAGGGCAAAACTCCTGAGTAAGCAGCAGCAGGAGTCTTCTTCTTTGAGGAGTTAAATCCCTTCACGATAGCACAAGACTGTCCCGGGCAACCATTTCCTGACTATTACTGAAAGCTAATATGTGATATTTGGAAATGAGTCGCTTGTTAGGAAAAAAATAAACACCAGGCAAAAGTGAAACCAAAACATAAGGAATCTTTTCCACAGAATGAAAACTGACCTCAGTCAAAGGCAGGGCCTCAGAAACACTCCTGACAGTGGACAACAATCCTGCTAAGCTGGCTGTGTTGATTTTATCAACACTTCTCCCTCTCACTACAATAAGCTTTCTGAGACCCTACCAGGGGCTTAGGATCGTTAAGGAACTCCAATCCAAATGAGATTCCTCCACAGGTTGAATGAGCTCAACTTTACAGATGAGGATGAGGAGCTCCATGTAGAGCCACTGCTTTCTGTTTTATGAGGAAGCAGCTGAGGTGCTTCGGGTGTTCGGTCAGGATGCCTCCCTAGGGAGGCGTTTCACGTATCTCCATCTGGGAGGAGACCCCAGGACCAGCTAGAGGGAACATGCACTACCAGTCAAAAGTTTGCCCTCACTTTCTCATCGATTTTGAATGAGAAACTTCTGACTGGTGGTGTATCTCTCAGCTGTGCTTGGGGAACGCCTCGGGATCTTCCGAGAGGGACTGGACTCCTCTCCTGACCTGGATTCAGATAATCAGCGGACGCTGAGACGAGATGAAAAAGCAAACCATGCCCCGTCACCCTTCCTCATGCTAAAAACAATGGGGGATTCCCTGTGTGAGTGTAAAAATTGACGTCAGGGAATAACTGTGACAGTAATGCAGATCTCAGGCCAAGCATTTCTAGACAATTAGATCACATTTCAGAGTCAGCAATACTTTGAACATTGCTCAGTGATGCAGATGTTGTGTGATCCCAGTTCCAGACTTTCTTTGTTGGTGTCCCAAGTGAATCCCCCCCCCCCCCCCCATTCATTTCTGTAATTTCATTTTGCCTCATCATCAACATCCACGACATCGTCACCGGCTCCATTATCACATGACACCACATATATATGGCTATGGGGCACTTGCTATGTGCTATAACACAGTCCCCGCAAGTGCATTTGCACCAGTGACATTGTGTTAATTTAGCACACGGTCCTTAAACGCAGCACACCTCTAACCTACAGCATCCGTAAAATGTCGGGCGACCCAACTCAAGACCGCAAGACTTTGGACCGAGATAAAGCAGCTCTGTCAACAATGAGGGAGGGGGATATTTCTCCCATTCGCTCCTTCTAACTTTCAGTTTTCGTTTCCCGGGGATGACGCATTGGCCCTGACGCGCTAGCTCCATGCCGGCTAACGCTGCTTTCAATGATCATGAAATGTGCAGACGAAACCGGGCTTCCAGCAGCCGCTAGCTGAAAGCTAATATTAGCTTATTTTAATATCATTCCCCTCCATTCAGCCTCCTCCCGACCAACCCATTCTGTGAGCTAGCAGCTAATTCTGCTGCTAGCATGGTGGGACTAGCAAGAGCCGCTGGTGCGTTCACGGCCCCAGGATAACCGCCTCGGAGTAAAGGAGGCTCCAGGGGAAGATGCTGGCTCTCTGGATCCTCTCTCCTCCTCTCCTCTGAGCCCCAGGAGGGCCTGCGAGAGACCGGTCGCACGCAGCCAGTGTGATGGCCTGGGAACTGGTGATGAAACCACCTTGATTATAAATCACGTTCAGCCCGTTGCCTTACCTTGTATGAATCGGTCGCCAGCATTATGTTGAAGTCGGTGTGGCTGTGCTCCATCTTTCCCCCCTTTTTTTGGTGGTGATGGTGATGATGGTGGTGGAGGAGGAGGAGGTGATGGGTCGACCGCAGCTGTCAGTGTGTTGTGTTGCCGGGGACTCCAGCCTGGTAGTGGAGCCGGACGAGTGGGAAGGACGAGCGGAGGGGAACAGGGCGGGGCGAGAGGAGGGCGGGACGTGTGGCGTAGAGTGACGCTGCATACTCGGCTGGACTCGGGCAGCCAATCAGGTTGAAGCAAAGATGGTCTCTAGATTTGAAGATGGCCGACTTACTGATGAAGGCGAGGCTTCTATTATGTTATTACATTAACTTCATCAGTGAACGAACTGGGCTTGGCTGGAATTATGGCCTGGAAAGGAGAGGAATTCAGGTTAGCCACAGAAAAACAGCATACATATTAGTATTAAACATATATAATAGTTGAATTTGTATTGAAAAAGTATAAAACATAATAGTTCTAGACTAGAACCTGTGGTACAACTGATAGATAGATAGATAGATAGATAGATAGATAGATAGATAGATAGATAGATAGATAGATAGATTGATAGAAAGAGGGATAGATAGATAGATTTTACAACCAGTATCTGAGGCAACCAATTTGTAGGACAGAGTAGGTTGGGTGGGTATTGGTGATGTTAATAATAATGATGATTTGATTATAGTAGGTGCAAAGAATGGTAGCTCTGAGTTTCTACTCAACCATTGCTTTATTTTTTGTCTTTTGTTGTGCTGATCGCTACATCTGTGGGCAGAGGTGACAGCCACCTCTTCTATCTTGTCTTTGGAACATCTAGCAGTGGTTCCTGGAGGGAACACTTAGAAAACTATACAGCATTCAATAACTCAATAAGAGACTTCAACAGGACTGCTACTCATCTTAAATTATTGTATAAATGCTGTTCTTGCAGTTGTGGTAGTTTTTGCATTCCCAGTACTGTTGCTACCCTTTTTCTCATAGTCTGAAACTTTTTGGCACTAATACACATAGATCATGTGTATTTTGTGTTGGCAGTCCTGCAGTGATTATTTGCTATTCCACACTGGTAATTTCACCTATCATTGCATAAAACTTATGTTATTCCAGTTTATGGCGTTGTAACCTGGATTCTGAATTTCCCCAGTGGGAAACTTCCCAAGGGATCAATAGTGGTGTCTATCTACAGTTTACATTGTGAAAAAACAATGAAATTGAAAATGTTTTCTCAATGTGTGTGGCAAGTGTATGGCAGATTTGAAGCAAGACACAGATCCAGCGATCTATGAGAAATAAAAAGAAGAGTGGGACCTCTTCACTTCGATCGTCCCTCTCAGTCGACGCAAGCGTCACCTTTAAATGCAGTTCACAAATTCACCAGGCGGCGGTGCTGTCGTTCACCAAATGGTTCTAACAGCCTGAGATTTGCCCCGACATGTTTGGGCAACAAAAATTATAAAGTAGAATTTATTAGGCTATTGTCAAGACACATAAATTCGAAGATATAGCAACAATAACAAGTTGAAAATGTGAGTATAAGATATGGGTATTTGTCCTTAACCTGATCGTGGGAAATATTACTTGTGTGGAGTGACGAATATATATTTTTGTAATCAATAAATAACCAATGATGACTAAAGTTTAAAAAAAAATCTGACTATTATTTCATGAATCAGGCATCATAGGAGTTAACATGTATATTTACTGCACACAAACAGTTGAGATGTGACAGAAAGGCACGTATTTCTGTAATATGCCCATCTATCTAATTGACTGGTCCATCTGCCAGAATACTTAGTGATTTCTGGAGTAATTATGAGCAAGAGAGGAGAGGAGAAGCCTTCATTACCACTTCCTTCGTGGAGGGAATACAAGTGCTGTTGCATGCATCGTCTTTAATGAGCTGTGTCTTGAAGGAAACTGATGTAACTGATGTAAAAAAAAAACCAAACACTCAACAACATCAACCTTAGTGGCCACAAAAACTGTGGTTATCTTGAGAAGCAGAGAACAGACAGTGCTTCATGGCATCTTATTAAAATGGGTGATAGACAAAGGAAAACAGATCCAGACAATCCACATTACCTTAATTGAAAAATTCATGACAGATCTTTATTGGCTTGTCAGGAAGGACAGCTAAGAGTACTGCCAACTTATATGGGTGGCTTCAGCTCCCAATATAGACTTTACTTCTGAATATTTAATTTCTCACATTTCTCACTTTTACCTGTTGTCCCCTGATAAAATGAGACACATAGACTATTTTCTTTGACACAATAGTTACAGTAATTTACATCCTTCTTTTATTTGTCTGTCATCAATCCAGCTGGTATAAATATAAACAGAAGACAGGACAGGCAGCAAGGCTATTATTCAAACTCTCAAGGCTGATGCACTCACAACGTCATAAAGAAAAGCTTTGTCTGAGCTCTTTCACAAAACCTACAATACATGCAGAAATTGTTACTCTCTGTTTTTCTGCACTATAACATAGAGCATCATGTTTTGCATTCTGTCAACTTGAAAAGCCTTGTTCCCCAATCAACAGCCCAAAACCTAATTATGTGCATAATTTGCTGTGTTTAAAACTCAAAAAGTTAACTTTTCCAACTTCCAATAATGAGACCAGGGAACATTTCAAGATTCTGGCTGACAAATAAAATAATAAATGTCATAGTGGCATAGCAATTAAAAAAACACACATTGTGCCGCATTGTTTTCTTTCTCTTACATCTCATCTCACAAAAAAGGTAAGATAGACTGGATGACTGAAGTATGCTATTTCTCAAGCCCTTTTAAGAAACTGCAAACTGAAGAGTTAGCACATGACTCAGCTTTTTCCCAAACTGAGTCATAATTGGAGGGATATAGCTATGGATTAAGTATATATCTGCATTTTGTGTTTCAGCCAGAATCAGAGGGGTCAGATACTGAGAAAGAACAGTTGCATTTCACTGGAAACCACACTGCTACCTCACAGTCACGTTCCTTAGCTTTCTTGTATACCTGAGGTGGGAAGACACAAATTATTTAGCCACACGTCGGCGCAGTGTTACTGCAGCTGCCTCGCAGCAAGAGGTGGAAGTTTGCATGTTCTCCCTGCGTGAGTGCGTGTGGGTTTTCTCCATACATCCACGGGGCAACAGTTGCCTACAGTTTCTCACAGCCCAAAATATTGCATTAGATCAACTGGAAACTTTACATTGTCCCTAGGTGCGGATGAGAGGGTGAATAGTGTGTGCGGCCTTGGATGGTGAGCAGATGGGCATCAGTAGACCCCCGCTACACCAGTGGTAAAGGTAATGATGGATTTTGGATATACTCTTTAAGCCACACTCGTGTTTGAAGTCACAGTCTGTCTCTATTCAGACTATCCTTCTAAATTCTTAACTCCCATTTCAGTGTCTGACAATTATGATCGAGGACATGATTATTGGCTTGGTAAACAAAGCCCAGTCCCTCTTTAATGTTTCTACGTCTGCCCTCAGGGGTATAGGTCCCTTTTAAATCTCCGTACAAAAGTCCATTAAACAATGCCTGTGTTTTTAATTCTGTGACCTGACTTCATCTACTGGACTATTCTACTATGTTGTCCATCTTGTCAGTGTTTTCTTTTATCGTGTACCGTTTTATTTCATGTTTCAGATGTTGGCCAGGTCACCCTTGTACATGAGATCTCGTTCTCAGTGGGTTTTGTCTGGCTATATAAAGGTTGAATTAAAAAAAAAAACATACGTCACATTTTTGACCTGTTTAAATAAAAACTAAATACAGACTTTCTATACGTAGAGGTCAGAGCCTTCATACCTCATTGCTCATACTAATAGCTCAGGTTAATGTCAGAGATACACTTCAATACATTTAGCAACCAAAGCAGTTAATGTGCCGGTTAACGGTCGGTTTAATAACTTTCAAACCAGTTGAGAACCGTTGCCATGGCTCGAGGTAGCTCGCGAGCTACGTCATTGCGTCACTGGAAACGTCATTTACGTCGCCCCCAGTTCTGTCCCCTCGGACCAAGTCCTGTTCGAAAATAAAGCAGGTTTCGCTGTTGTCACAGTTATGTGTGACAGTCTGCGGGCTGGAGGCGGCATCATTCAGCGGGGCGTTGACAGATTCCAACTCCGCAGAAGAAGGAGGAGCAGCGAAGCCGTGTGACAGCATGATATTTCCGCATGTCAACAAACTCCCTATAAAGTTAACAAGCTCGTGTGGGTAATGTTTCTCCAACTAATCTAGACTTTGGTTCCACATGAGCCCTGAGCTGCTGGCGAGCTGTAGCTGCTGCCAGGTTGCTGGCTCGGCTCCTGTCACTTTGGAGACGAAGCAGCGTTTTAAGAGACGTGGATTTTTTCAGCCGAAACTCACACGGGAGTGGAAAAAGTGCTCGACATGCTGAAACTAAAGCCAGAGTTTGACCTGCACAGAGATGTGGTGTCCGACATCCTCAAGAAGGAGGCGTCTGTCTGCAGGGTGGAAGGTGAGGTGGCCCCTCTAAAACTAGTCAGGAAACTAACTAGACTAAACTAAACTGCATATTAGGTGATTTAAACTACCTGGCAGGACCATGAAACTGCTAAGGGTCGTTTACAAGGCCTGTTTCCTGGTAAACTTTAGCTTCTTAAATCAAAGATTTCACAGATTTTTCTAGTTAAAAAAAGATATTCCCACAATGACCGGTAGGTGGCACTCGGCACTTTTACTGGTTTCTCTTTGGTAAGAAGTAAATATGTGTAAATATGATGAATTATAGAGTGAAATAGAAATTCCAGTTTATTTAATTAATTGCCCCAATATATATATCTAGTTCAACGAAAACGTCTGACATTCAACTTAAAAAGACATAATTCAACTATATGGAAGACTTACTATATGAATTGTGAATTTGTTTTTTTAGCCATTACACGAACAGTAGGACCTCTAAAACCACTAACTATGCAGGATTTTTCATATAGCTTCTTACTGATTTTCCGGACTACTGTGAGCTCTTTTATTTACAGACACAAATGTCATAGCATTAGGTGCAGTTTGGGGTTCATGGTCTTGCCCAAGGGCACTTTGACATGAACCACTGAGTTGCCCACAGTTAACCAGCGATGACACTTAAAACCTGTCAAAGGTGGGACAAGACTATATTCTAGTGAGGAGACTATTCCAGACTAGAACAGACTGCCTGAGGGCAGCAGAGACAGAGAACAGAGCAGGTACGGTCACCTTAAATCCATAGGCGTGTGTGGGGTGAATGAGCAGAGTTGCAGAGAGGATGTCAGGAGAGATCTGGGGGCAGAGTGTGTTAAAAGCAGGTTGGTGATGCACGGTGGAACGAGACCATCTATAAAATTTGATCAGTCCTGAATTTTACAGGCAAACCAGGCTTTGGATGAGGTGTTCTGGAGTCCAGAAAGTGTGGCCTCAATTACCCCAATGTATCAGAAAGCAATGTTATTCATCATACATAAAATATTCCATCCAAATAATTCCTCTGCGTCTGCGCCTGCATGTGGAAACACGCCGTCTTCTCATTTGGCGCCACGCTGGAGATGGATGTCTTCATAATGGTAATGCTGTGTCTGCAGAGTACTGTGGAGCGGTGGACACTCATATCCTGAACATTGAGAGAGACGGGGGCATCCTTTTCTCCTGGAACGTAAGTCCGCAGCGACGCCGCTGCATATTAAGTGCCTCTTATGCCGCGTCGACTCGAGAAGTGAGTGTAATTACTCTAATCCTTATTAATTCAGCGCCGTCTCCAGTTTTAGTTGTGTTGCGAGCTGCCACGCTCGGCCCCAATTCTTTCCGCTGTCGTGTGCACTGTTTTAGCTCATGTTAAAAAGACATGGCTGTCATGTCTCCCGGGGTAATATCAATAAAGCCAACACCTGGTCGAGCCGCAACCTCTTCACCCTGTATCTGAAACCAGCTCCTAGACCCTACATAGGGCCCTGCTCCGGGTGGATGCCATTTTTAGGAGTGTCCGGATGCGTAGTGAACGAGATGTAGGGCACTCGGTGTATCCCACAATGCACCTGGATTCCAAGTGTACATCTGACGGTCACTAGCTGGAGGCCTATATCCCGTCATGCTCTGTGGTCTGAAGGGAGCGTGGATAGGAATGAATGGGCCGCCATGTTTGGTCCACTATCCAGTTCTTATAACACATCCTTGGAAGAGAGAGCGAGACAGTGGCGGACTCGACACAACAATGGTGGTACAAATATAAGTACATTTTGTGAAATGTGAATTGATACGATTGAACGCAAGTCAATTAGTTATGTAATATTTGCCAAAGTTGTGTTTTGTATTTACCAATTTGCCACGTATTACGCAATAACAGTCAGACATGATCCCTGGTAACATGGGTTAGGGTTAGGGCTCGATAAGTGAGGGCTCTATGTAGTGCAATATATACTGTATAGTGCCCTATATAGTGGGTAGAGGCAAGGGGGTGGTGTTGGACCCAGCCACAGTGACATGTAGGGTGGCAGTTCAGTCTCTAGTCGGCCCAAACAGACACAGGTGGGATTTGAACCGAGGACCTTCTCGCTATGCGGCAATGACAGAGCGCTCCGCCAGTCCACAGTGTCGCTGATACGCACTGAATTATATGGTCTCTGCGTGTCCCAGTCCTTCACTGAAGTTCTAGTGGGGTGAAATATTCAAACCCCACGAGCTGCTCTTTCTTCTTTTCTTTGTCTCCACAACTCCTCATCAGACGGAAGCCGTCAAATGAAAAATCCACACTCTTTCATAAATTCCTGTCTGACATATTTAGTTATTTTAGGCAAAAACCTGGGTTCCTCACCAGAATTTCTAGATGAAGTTTTGTTGGAAGCGCGCCGCTCTGCCCGACATCAATTTTTAATGATAGATCCGCCACACTGTCTGTGGGCTTTAGGAGGGTAAAAGACAGCGTGCAGCCTGTGAAGACGAAATAATCTCTTTTTTAGTGCAAGGTTCACAGTTTTACGCATGCCTGGCTGCGCCTTTGGGTCTGAAAGTAGGCTTTTTTTTTTCTTTTTTCACCCCCCCTTTTATTTAAAAAAACCCCTCTGAACTCCCACCGGTTTGAAGTGGAGCGGGGCCGGTCGGGATAATCAGCCGGGTCAGGCGAGGTAATGGAGAGGTCACGCGTGGCGCTTTCACACGTGGTCGTGTCGGGACGGCCAGCGTGGCAATGGGATTGGGATTTGCCATCTTTGTCGTCTGATGCGTTTGCCAACACATGACCTGACTAGAGGATCCTCTCCGCTTCGCTTCATAGGGAGCCACGGGAACCACCAGGATCGGGAAATACAACCCCGCCACCAAGCAGAACAAGGTATCGTGTGCGTTTCGCATGCATCCCTCCCCTCGGCGCTGCAGAATTAGCTTTTTCTGCACAGGCATGTGTGTGTGTGTGCGTGTGCGTGCCTCTGTTGCCATGTGACTCCGTGCGCTCTCTCCGCAACAGCTCCTCTACACATTCGACAAGCAGGTGTGTGTCAGCAGCTGCTCCCTGAACAAGGAGGAGACGCTGTTAGGTGAGCCCCTGTAATGTATAGATAATGAGCTGCCGGCAGCAGGCGTTGTTTGCAGGAGCCCGCTCCTCCAGGAGCAGGCGATGAGGTAATTACCACAGAAGTTTCGGCTTCGTCTGCGCCGCTCAGATTTGTCCCCGCGACGTTACTGTTTTGCCACCCGGGAGAACGAGGCCTCAGACACAGGCCCCCTCGTTCATCAGAGGCGCTGCGCGTCACGGGGTCTAATGCGAGATCTTCGAATGGCTTCAGAGCCGGTGCGAGACTCGGTCACGCCTCCGAGCCGATCGAGGCCGAAGTCTGCCGGAGAGTGCGCGTACACCTGTACTTTGGTGCACGCGCGTTTGACGTATAAGAGCCCAGGTGTGAAAAGATAACATGGGCGACAGTGTTATGAAATCATGAAGACAGAAAGGCTGATTTACTGTTCTGTTTGTTGATATATTACATAGATACATGCTGAAGTTTGCAGGCAATTTTTGGAGGCTTAGGGCACTGTTATGAAATCATAGTCACATAAAGGCTGATTTAGTGATGCTTTCTGTGGAAAATAAATGTAAATCAAGTAACCCACGTCTTTTTCTTTTTGTTCCCTTTCAGCTGTCAGCCTGGCCCAAAACACCAGAGGAGAGGAACGTCTCAAACCGAGTAACACGCACCCTCTTTATCCTCCCCCTCCATCAGGGGTCCCCGACTCACAGTACCGGGCTGCGCGGACAGAGCTGGAGACGAGCGCTTCGATCGCCTCGTCTCCGCACTTTATTTCAGGCGCTGCTAAATTAAACCCGGGGGCTGCATTCACAGCCAAACCGGAATTACAGGGACAGTGGGCCGACATGAGGATATTACCCCCCGTACCTGCTTTCAGAAAAAGGCCATAGCATTAACTCTCAGCCACGAAAGACCCGCAAACCTGGAGGGATTGAGTCTGCAGCCCCTTTGTGGAAAAAAACATCGACCGCTTAAGGCTTCAAAATACGTTTGAGACGGCTTCAGACCCACGTGCGTTCTGGACTGAAGTCACGACGGAGCGAAGCAGGGCTTTCCGATTCGCTCGACAGAACATGAAGAACAGACTTTGCGGGTCACTGGGTGCGTTTACATCACCCCTAGAAATGAAGAAAACCCAAATGTTACAATGGAAACCCGGCAATGGAAACATCTAAATCCCCGCAAACTTCAAAGTTCAGCAATTCGCTTGAAATAAGATGGTGTGGTGCGGAGCAGGACTGAACTTTTCCTAAGTCTAACTAATAAGTTCTGCACATCCGTCCTCCTCAGAGTCTTGCAGGAGGAGATTTTACCGAAGTTCTGGGGTATTGCGAGACTAGACTTGAGATTTTTGGCTCATGTGCTAAAACTCACTTCAGTGGAAGCGCCTCCAACACCTCCTTTCACTTCATCAAAATTTTAGAAACACAGCTTTTATTTTCCAAAATAATAGAAATGCAGCTACTGCGGTGTGCCCACTCTGCATTTCGTAACATAATGCATGTGCCACAATGTCGTAGAGTCGAAATAACGTGCATAATATCCAATATAGTGAAAAACATTCATGCTATGTCAGTTAGCCTGTAAGGTCGGGGACCTCTGCTTTCCATGGCTTCCTTCTCCAAGGCTGCATTTCTAATCTCTGGGCTCACACCCCCACCCCTGCCTCCCCCCTCTCCGTACGATCTCTGCAGTATCCAAGTGTCTGACTCTCCTGATCGAGATCCACCCCATCAACAACACTAAGGTGCTGAAGGCGGTGGACTGCCGGGTCAGAGTGCAGGTGAGGCTTTGGGTGTGTGGCTCTGTCCCTGGCTCGCCCCCCCGGGCCGTTCCGCTGCAGCCGTCTGTCGCTCTTTTCTCTCGCCCTCCCCTCCAGTTCCTGCAGTCGGAGGCCGACAGGAGAGCGGCGCTGGAGAGCCACCTGCTGCTGCTGACGGAGGACGGATGTGAGTGTGCGGCGTCCCGCACTGGCGGGCCCCATCGCAGTCATCCGCTCGTTTGTTGCTGCTTTGTTCTTCTGTGTGATTCTCCAGAGGAAGTGAACGCGGGCGCTCAGTCACGGCCGTGCCCTCTGTGTTACAGATGTGGACCTCTACCATGTTCTCCTCGCAAGACAGGAGGGCTACAGAGTGGTGAGTCGGACGTTTGTCCGAGGAGGGTTCGGGGTTGCAAATCGCGGGGAGCTCCACAGCTACCTCCACACTTCTGGTCATTAAAATGCAGAAAAAGTTGAGGAACGTGTCAACATCCGCCAGTGCAGCAGCAAAGAGGCAAAAACTCATCACTTTGGCCTCATTCTGGGGCCGTGAAGTAATACTGTATCCCGTGGCCTCTCCCATTAAAAATTCAGCGCGCCTCCCCGACGCGAATGTGAATGTGAATGTGAATGTGAAAGTGAACGTGAATGTGAACGTGAATGTGAATGTGTTTGTGCGAACCAGGTGATGGCCAGCCCCGAGCGCCTGTCCAGGACCGCCGAGAGAGTCGTGGAGGACTCCTGCTGGCTCCAGTGGGACGGACACGCGCAGAGGCTCTACTACGCGGCTCCCGGTGCCGCGCACACGCAGGCACGTGCGCTCAGAGCCCCCCCCCCCCCGCAGCACATTACCTGCAAAGCCCACTCGACGGTGCTAACATGCCGGCTTTCGACAGGGGAAGCTGGTCATGCGCTGCGTTCAGTTTTACCTCAGCCACAGCTGCGACACCGTGGTACGCACGTCTCACCGTCAGACACTTGCGTGACCGTCACCTGCTTGGTAACTAACAGCTGCGTCGTTTTTGCTTTGCCCCCCGACAGTTGGAGCTCCCGTTGGAGCTGCCTGCAAATCCCTTCCCCGGCATCAAGTAAGGCAGCCACTGGCCCAGAATAAATGCATTTTCATGTACATTTTTTGTTTTTTTCCCCCCCCATCCGCACCTCCTTAATCACATATTCCACATCCCTGCGAGTTATCGACATGTTCCTGCAATGGGAGACCCCAGATTGGATTCTGAAATGAACGGGTTCGCTCTTCACCTTCACCACTGACTCTGGTTTTTCTTTATGTTTGTGTGTGTGTGCGTGTGTGTGTGTGTGTGTGCGTGTGCGCGCAACAGGTTTGTAAATCTCGGCTTCGACCATTATCATATAGAAAGACCAGAGCGGGAGCTTGTCAGGATGGAGGTGTTCACAAACAGAATAGGTAACGTATACGAAATTATGGCATGAATAATGTGGACGCACGAACAGGACTTTGTGGAGATTCTAATTCTGCGTATGTCGTGTGTGTGCTTTGTGTTTCTCTGTGGGAAAACAAGAAGGTAAGTCTCGAGTCGCGACTCCGATTCTATTAACGCGGAACACATCACCGACCAAAGTCGAGGTAATTTGGAATGGCAGTGAGTGACTTCAGACCTGATCCTAACCTCCTAACAAGGGACGAATCATTTCCCAAGCTGGGAGATCTTCTCTCTCCCAGGCCGGGGTCCCATGCGATGCTCTAAAAACACACCCTGTTGTCACTAGGTGCGTTTCCATCCCTGTTTCTCGCAGAATCGTCTCATAGTTTCAAAGTGCAGTGCGGCTGCTGCTTGCGGGGGTCCCCAGTGGAGAGCGTTTTGCATGCGAGCCGTAACGTTCATGAAGTCACTTCCATCATTTTGTAAAATCCCGTCCTGCGAGACCCTGCTTTTAGCAAGACGGACGCTGAAAATGCGGTCATATTATTTAAATCAGATTTGGAGGAAGTTACTGTAATTACTTTAATGGACTGGTCACGTGACCTAACCCTAACCCTAACTTCCTTTCTGTTCATGTATTAAGGAAAGAGCAATCCCATTTTTTTGTACTGCATTATTTGGATTTTGCGCATTTTCTGGAAACGCACCTATATTTGACGTGTTATTGTCTCCATATCGTATTTTATTCATATTACGTTCTGACTTATTCACCTGTGTTTTCCCCTGTCTTTCACCTCGCTGCTGCCGCAGTGATGAAGGAACATCTCGTCTTATTCATTCGCTGTGTGCTCTCCCTCCTCATCATTAATGGCGTTTGAAAACTTTGATGCGCCCTTCTGGTTCCCTCACTGATTGATTTGTCTGAAAAATCAAGAGATAAAGCTAATGAGCTAAAGCTAACTAACCTGTGAATCAAAACGCATCGCAGCCGACTGTGTTTCTCTGTGATCACTGCGAGTCGGGCCTTTGATTCCAGCTCTGTCCTGTGGCTTGTTTGTTTTCAGGAAGCATGTGCGTGTGTTACAGCCAGCCCCTGGTGGACGCGCAGGAACTGATCTACACCGTGGTTTTGGTTCACAAAGGTACCGACGGTGGCATGGTCAACAGATACTAGGCTTTAAGATACTTCTATAGAAGTTGAGCTGAAAAAAGCATGGTAATGGTGTAAATCCTCGTACCTCAGAAGCATGTCCTCAGCAGCCTTATTGATCAATGCTTCATCAAAAAACAGAAAACAAGTTAGAAACGAGTACACACAAACACGGACACATCTACTGTGCTTGTACGCCTCATATTTATGACTGTAAGCTGCAGGTAATTGTGTGAAAATGTAAAAGAGACGAAGTAAAAAGTAGGTCACACCGGCAAAGCATAGATAACCACAACTTCTACTTAAGTGAGGCACCAAAGTGTTTGTACTTTGTCACTCGAAGGTTGCAGACATCAAATCTATCGCTGTCTCTTCTGTTTTTCATCTCGGCTGATTTGGGTTTTCTGTCTCTCTCTCTCTCTCTCTCTCTCTCTCTCTCTCTCTCTCTCTCTCTCTCTCTCTCCGCAGACTGCAGCAAAACATTCAGAGTATCATCTCTGGGCGGCGAGCGGTCCCCGCTGAAAGCCACACACACACTCCATCCACTCTTCATCCCTATAGGTCATTACACACACACACACACACACACACACACACAGAGTCCTACACGTACGCACACAAATAGCGTCCTTATGAAAATCAGCCGAGTGTGTCCGTCTGACTGCCAAACATGAACCCCCCCCACACACACACACACACACCACCGACCCAACTTCTTCTGCATTCAGAACAGAGACGCAGTCGCACAAATACAAATGAGGCGGCGGCTTGCCAGCCGGGACAATGGGTGCCTGACCGTGGTGGCGTGGTGTGTCTGTTTTGTAGGCTACTACATCCTGGTCTATCTGCAGGGTTGTTTCCTCCACTGTATCAACACCAGGCAGCAGGAGATGCTCTGTCACTCCCTCTTCCTCACAGGTAAGGCCCGGGGGGGGGTTTCCTGCACAGATCACATCTAAGCCGTGTGACGGCTTTTCAGGGAGGTTGTTTACCTTCTCCTTTGCTCCGCCGCCGCGCACACTCATTTCCTTGTTTTGATGCACGGTGCGACAGACGTGTGAGCTTGAAATGCAAACGCGCACAAAGCCATCGTGGGAAAGTGAACATACACTAGTTTTATCCCGCCCAAAAAAACCCGAGACACAATGCTGTGTAATAGCGCTTTGTTCCCTTAGTGCCCTGCATTGTTTGAAATGAGCTTATAAGGTGTCAAGAAAGGCAATATTCTCCCATCTATTGTCCCTGATTTCTTTCTTTTTTGCCGAACGGAGACAAGTTAATTTATCCCCTCTTTTACGGCTTTATTTATTCCGGGAAGTTTTCACTTAGAGGGAGCCCTGATCCAGGGGCTCAAGGGTATCTCAGTGGTGATAATGAGCAAACGCTGCCTCTTCTGCATTCCTGACACAGATCGTCGTATCGCTGTGGGGAACTGAACCCGCGACATCTCATAAACCTCTTACCGAAGGAAAGCCCAACCAGTGAAACCTTCCTGGACGCTCAGCCCGCTGTGAAACAGTCACTGTGAACACGGCCACTCTCCGCTCTGGACTCTGGACAGACTAACTAATGGGGCCACTTAGGAGTGAAGTGGAGAATGTCATCTACATATTATCAAATATTCAAAAGTGGCCCAGAACGGTTTAATGGAGTATTTATCCTCTTTATCTGGGGCCAGCATAGAAGCTATGGAACGTTGATTTAATCAGGAAAAGGAGTCAGATATTCAATCGTATATCCAAAGTCAGAAATCTGTGTGTGAGTCAAACCTCGCATGAGGCTGCCATTGCTCACTTGCTCACAGAAGAAACCATAGGGACAGGGTGGAGAGGAATGAGTGAGGGATATAACTTTTTACCTTCGTCCTCCTCAACACACTCACTGATCCATACCGTCCATACTGGATATCAGAGAATAACCCAGCCATACGATCGAGGTAAACACAGTCTATGCATCTGATTACTGTGACTGACGCTCTCTCCTCTGTGAGCCTTTAAACTCTGATACCTTATTAATCATGGAGTTATGTGGAAATTGGCCTCCGCATTACCCACTGGCACAGGAAACTTTAGCTGTCGAGGCCGGTTGTGACTTGTGAAAAAAAGATTATTGAATGAGTATTTCACGATTGAAAATGATGTTTTATGACTGGGTGCGTATTGGAGAGAGTGTTTTTTGGAGCCAGGCCTAGAGTCACTTCCTAGTCGGCCTCATTTCTCGCGACTGGAAGCCTACGTCCATCTTTTATATACAGGATATGACAACATTTTTGGACCTGGCGTTTTCACGTCTCACTTTCCCAACCACCTTGTAGGCAGCGATGCGGACCTGCGCCTGCAGTGTCCGTCGGCCCACGTGACGGTGCTCCACGCCGAGGAAGAGTCCAGCTGCAGGCTGCTGGACCTGGCCAACGGGAGGATCCAGGGCGCCGAGCTCAGCCCCGCCCACCTGCTGCGCCTGCTGCGCGCAGACGGCCCGCCCGGGTGAGCCCGAGTCACCACGTGTGGCGGGAGCGCCGAGATCCGCTGGTTTCAGGGTTGCAGATGCGGCTGCTATGTAGGTGTGCGTTGCGGTAGGCCAGAGGTAAATACAGGCAGGCAGGCGGGCAAAAAGTTATTCCCTTCTAAGTCAATTCTGTGTGCATCCTGCAACAGCAGCAGCAGCAGCAGCAGAGTCTTTCTGGGATAAACAACAGCCCGTACTTGAATCTGGGCCAGGAGGCACCTTGGAT
The DNA here is from genome assembly GCA_029224185.1 of Karalla daura. Taxonomy (NCBI): domain Eukaryota; kingdom Metazoa; phylum Chordata; class Actinopteri; order Chaetodontiformes; family Leiognathidae; genus Karalla; species Karalla daura. Next base: position 7,999,343 of record CM055209.1, on the reverse strand, counting down.
TCAACCGCCCCGCTCGATAACAATGAATCAGCTGCCCCCTCGCTTTACTCTGTCCCTGGACATTTTTTTATTCATTCATTTATTCATTCTTCGGCGCATAGATCACTGTACAACACCCCGACGGTTGGCTGTCTGCGGCGGGAGGGGGTGGGAGGAGGAGGAGGTGGGGGGCTCTTTTTGTGTCTGTCTATGCTTATGCTGTGGAAGAGTAAATTTGCCGTACGCATCCCGCAAGGTGTCCCGGCCGCGAGACTGACCCCCGGCGCCTGGCCGCCCTCCACTGCCTGCTGGTCCACATGGGAAACGACCCGAGCCTGGAGCTGAAGGTACGGCCGACGACAGGAAAGCTGACGTGTAGAGCAAACAGAGTGAGGTAGATCCGCGTTGACACGGCAACAAACGCTGCGGCCCGGGAGTGTGGTCGCTACGCCGCGCAGAGTCACGGAGAGCGTTAGCGTCATTATCCCGAACATCTGTTCCTAATGCGGGTGATTTACAGGAGGGGACATTAAGGGCTGGGTAAGGAGAGATTACGCCGGGGACGGCCGTCCCTCCTGTGCAGGTTTGAGGCGACAACCTTGAAGTGTGAAATTGGATGGATGGACGGACGGACGGACGAGATGGAGAGGAAGGAAGAGTGACGCAATAAAGCAGGGGAGCAGACAGGTGGACGCAGATCAAACAGAGGCACAGACCTGAAACGAAGGAGGGGAGGGGGGGGGGGGGGGGGGGGGGGCGCACAGTGCTGACGGTGACTCAGGCCCTATTAGCGGCTTCACCTGAATTAAGACGTTCCAGCTGCGCGGCTAGATAGTCATAAATTCCTCCTCTTTGGAGGTGAAGTGAGTCGGCAGCCTCATTAGTGCTGCCCGGGCCGGGACAGTGAGCATCACGCACGACTTGTGCGTTCTCTGTAGGCTGCGTTGGCGGGGGGGGGGGGGGGGGGGGGGGGCACAAAGAGGCAGCTACAATAAAGGTGATTGCGTTTGACGCTTCATTTCCTGCACTTTGCAACGCTAAAGAGAAGAAGGAGCAAATTGAATTATTCGACTACAGTTTCAGCCTCCTCCTCCTCCTCCTCCTCCTCCTCCTCCTCTTCTTCCAGTTGTCGTGCAGCATCCCTGTCACCTTTACAGGAGTCGGAGCAGTTTTGTGTTGAGCGCGTGTTCAGCTTGTTCGGTAAAAGATGAGCTCTATTTCCAGAACTGATATGAATTACAGAAGCTGTGCTGAACACAAAATGGCAGAGGCGACACAAGGAACAATCTCAGCGTGAGAGATAGACGAAAAAAAATGCTTTTACTGCAATGCCACTCGATCCTCGAAGGCTGTAAGCCACGGGATCGACAAATGAGAACTCTGTGTAAAGACACGAAGAACATAATGGAAATCTGACAAAGAACTAAACCAGAGTGGGGACTGAAATATCCTCACAAGGAAGCAATAACAGCTGGAAAGACATGACTGAGAATGGATCTGATTGTTGAAAATGGACTTCCTGGTCTTTATTGACCACTCAAAAAGTCACAGAGACCACTTTACAAGGCCTGACACGTCAACCAGTAGCTGTAACCACTCACACACACTCATGCCCTGGTTACATGGTGAAACAGGGAACAGGTGTGTAGGGGGGGGGGGGGGGGTGAAGAACAACTGGACGAGTAGGAAGTAAAACCTAACATAAGATACTTAAAATAAAACAGGAAATACACTCAAAAACGCATCTGTTCAGAGCTCTCTCCGAAAGCATCAGAGAGACTTCCAACAGAGAAACATGAAATTTACATCGATCATCTGCAGACTGTGATGAAGTTTTACATTTCTGACTTTGTAAACTGACAGTTTTTCCCCTCAAGTTTTGGAGTCATATCCGTGTTGAACTTTTCGGGGAGAAAGTCGGATGTTTCCCAAAAGTGCAGATGACGGACTGAGATAGCGGCTTGGCGGTGTGAACCAGCCACCTTTTAAGGATATTGCGAGATGAACTGGTGCAGATTTCATGTTGTGCCTCTCCCACTTTGACACCCATCTCCTGTGTTTCTCTACCCCGTGTCTAGATAATGGAATGGCTGTGCGACAACACGAACGCCTTCGAATCCTT
>CM055209.1:7937242-7992242 GCA_029224185.1 Karalla daura | reverse complement strand
GTAACACGCGAACTCTGCACGTAAAGGCCCTTTGGTCCAACCAGGACTGAGGCTGTGGACAGTGACTCATCCACCTCTATCCCGTCGCCGCCAGATCCACAGAACGTATGAGAGATAAGCCGTCTTCTAATGACACCAAAAGAAAAGCCCGGTGACCTGTGAACGTATTGTAATTGATCCCGAAGGAGAGATTTATGTCTGTATTGCCAAATGTCATGGCAGCCCATCCGAAACAAAAAAATAATAAAGAAACAGAGCCACGAAATGTCAACTCGGAGTCCGCGCTGGAGGAAGAGTCAGCCAAAGTCAGACGGATGTGAGATCTACAAAAAATAAAGATAGCAAAAAGAGAGCCAGTGGTTGTCGAGGAGAGAACGCGGGAGCTGGGCCGACCGACTCGCATGCTGCTTTCGTCCTGCTGGGGATGAAAAAAGAAAGAGAGACTCCATTAGTTTAGGAGCCGGACTGGCTGGAAGCAGTGGAAACGTGCCAACAGGCGTAGCGTTAATCTGGCCACGCAGCCTGTCAGTTAGCGCCTCCCTCCGAGCTCCCGTTGTATCTGTAGCCCGCTACGCTGCAGACATCAAAATGAGAAAAGGGAGGAAAAAAAGCTGCCTCGCGCGCGCGTGTGTGTGTGTGTGTGTGTGTGTGTGTGTGTGTGTGTGGGTGTGTGTGTGTGTGTGTGTGTGTGTGTGTGTGTGATCAAAAGACCCTGTGTGTTTGCACTCGCTCGTGTGGAATATTTCAGCCACAGTGACCGAGCTGGAGAGTTCGTCCACTTTTATGTGGGTGTACACACACACACACACACACACACACACACACACACACACGCAAACACACATACACACACACACACATGCACGCATGCACAGCGGGTTCGCAGCCTCATAACCCCATAGCTTAGGGATGTATCTGGAAAGCGAAAACCCGCCTCAGAAATCGTCCGCTCATCCATTTGGTTTTAAAGTAGAACTATAAACAACCGAGAGGTCGGGTGGTATCCTGCTTCAGCCGACGACCTGTTTCATGGCGTTGCCGCCCAGACTCACCCGAGGTCACCTGTAGTTTCATTTCAACGCTAGATGCTTCATCAAAGCTTTCTTCAAACGTGTCTTTTATGTGTGCGTGGTGAACATTGCCTGGTCTCCCTCCAGATAAGAAGCTGGTGCCCCTGTTCCAGGAGGAAGACCATCAACAGAGGGCGCTCATAGGCCTGGTCAGACACACACACGCACACGCACGCACACGCACGCACGCACACACACACAGACATTGGCACAGCTGAAATCTTTTTTCACTGGCTTGGGCCGTGGACATGAGCTCCTATGAAGGGAAAATAAAAGGACAGAGCCCTGACCTCAACCCCGTCTCACGCCTGTGTGATGACTGAACACAGACTCTGAGCCAGGGCTTATGTCACGCCGACACATCCGTTGGACCGTGGCGATGGGAAAGATTCCCAAACCATCACGTACTTACAACTCTCAGTGTCTGTAGTACTACAAAGCCACTGGTGGGAATACTGCAGATGACCACGTAATATCAACATCATTGAGTTAGGGTTTTGCTTAACATGCACAATGAACTAAGACCGATACAAGCCATTCAGCTTTCAGATATGGTCCGAATATGTGCACATAATTTAACACAACAAATGCCACAAATGTCTATTCATTATTGTATGAAGCTTGGGACTATTTTAGTGATCTTTCATCCATTATCTGACCCAATTTGATGTAGTTGAGGTCTAGGTGAAGACTGAAGAGCCCGAACAGGTTGCCAGTCCATCACAAGACACACACACACTCACCATCCACTCTCATACTCACACCTGGGGATAATTTAGAGTCTCCAATCAACCTAACTATGCATGTTTTGTGGGAGGAATATGCAAATGCCACAAAGAGAGACCCAAAAACATCAAATTGTACATGTATCTCAATCACTTAGACAGGTAAAGGAAAATAGTCATTGACTAAATCAAGTCCTATGCTGGAAACCACTTGAATTGACAAAATCGTGAAGCGTGTGCTGGGGCATTAGTTTCGACATTGATCAACATGGGATTAGCTGGACCGTCCACGTCCCCCCAGCTTGTAACATAGCAAAACAAACCTCTCAATTCATGTTTGGTTTTAACTTCAAACTCGCATGTTCTGGATGCTACAAAACGCAAAACAGTGAAACGCTGTCAACCAAATGAATCATTTATCCGTGGCGCCAGTGAAGACAAAACGTGCAGTTATTTCAAAAAGCATAAAGTCTTTTAAGTTTTCCCGAAAAACCAAGTCCCGTCGCTCGGAATCACAGAGCCCGAAGCTGCACAGAAAACAACAAAACCCATCAACCCGCTTGTTGCCTTTTCGGATAAAGTGCACACTTTGAGGTAAAGTGAAAGAGGTTCTCCCTTAAATGCACTGAATAAATCACAATGTTGACATACAACAGTGCAGAAGTGGGAGATGAATCCCTCTTTTAAAATGGGTTGATATAAACACCACAGTACATCTGTTATTAAGAGCTGATAGAGGTTTTTTCCGCTCCGTAGTCATCTCTTAATGCTTCAGATGAGTCAACGCTTTAAAAAAAGGGCATCTTAAGGTCCCTGGCCTGCTTTTTTTCTCCTCTCTTTTTTTCTTTCTTAATACCGCACCTCGTTTGATGGACAATTTCATATCCTGCGGTTTTCCCTGTGCTCAGCATAGTTTACAAAGAGCAGATAGCTCCAGCTTAATGGAGTTCAGGCTAGGTGCTAGCCGTCTCCGAGCTATTCTTGGAACAATCTCCCCAGTTGTTCCCCCCTCTTTCCCTTCACTTTTTCATTCCTCCCTCTCTATTCCCTTCCCTCCTTTCGCCGCGTTCCTTCTCCCCCCTCCTCGCCCCCCCCCCCCCCCCGCCCCTCATCCGAAGGATATCGGGTCATTCTGTTACCTTCAGACTGTTTTTCATCCTCTGCCTTTCCCACCCCTCGCATCCACAGGTCCCTCCTGTCCCGCTCTCCCCTCTCCTCCCCCCTCCGCGGTTAAATCAATTTTGGGACAATGTAGTCGAGGGAGACTAGCAAAGTGAACTCAATTTGACCCCGCTGAGTGCACAGCAAAGTGTGCTTAAATCACGCAAACATGCAGTGAATCTGAGCGTGCGTGCGCGTGCTGCTCAGCCACACACACACACACACACACACACACACACACACACACACACACACACACACGCCCGCACAGAAAGCGATCAGCGCGCGTGTGCTCTGTGTTTTGAAACGTCTGCAGACTGTTGACAAGCTTCGCGAGCACCTCAACAGACACCTGCCGCGACTGGGGAAGAAGAAGATCGACTCGCTGGTCCTCAACTACGTGGCCAAACTGGTTGGTACACATGTCAGCGCGTGCGTGTGTGTGTGTGTGTGTGTGCGTGTGTGTATATTCCTGGCACATCGTTCTCCGGGTTATGTTTATTTAATGTTTGCCCTCGCTCTTTTTTTGGCCGAGGTTAAGTGACTCTCACGGAGAGGGCAGCTGTGAAAGAGGCAGCGGCGTTTTTTTCCTTTTTTAGTAAAATGGTGGACGTGGCTCGGCTCCGCAGCCGTCTCATGCAGACGGCAACATCCCTGGTTCAGAGGTGTGGTCCTCAGCCGCATGGAGGCGCTGTCACATCCCCCTCCCCTCCATCGAGGCCACAGGCGTCTAGACCAAAGAGCGTGATTGCATTGTTTAGACCGATTTGTAAATGTTTATTTCCAGACAATTGGTCTGGACAATTGGAGGGGGTACTTCCCCCTCACAGTCTGAAAACATCCTGATAAATTTAGCCCAGGTGCGAGAGTGTGGGCGAATATTGTGATGGCCGGATGTTCGTCTCTTCCTCGTGCCCCCCGCGTCCAAAACCGAGCCCTGGTGCGCCCCGAAGAGCGGCAGGTGGGGAGCCGCCCGGCCGAGTGGAGAGAGGCTCCCGCTCTCCATCACACCACCTCAGAGAGGTGCCGGCTGGTGTGAAGTCAGCCCTTAGTATTCCTGGGAGGTAAATCCCTTCACAGCCAGGAGCGCCGAAAGCAGACATACAGCATACATCAACGCAACGGTATTAAATCAGGCCAAGGGTAAGGCTGGAATTGAATAGGAAGCAGGATGCGTCCCCGTTCTGGCACCTAATGGAACTCGAGATGGCGCAGTGAGAACAGACCCCGAAGATGTCCTTTTTTTTCTGGATTATCTTTGGGTAGATGGCCCGGCTGCAGGTTGGCACGGCTGATGGAAATGGGCATGTCAGGAACCAGGCCGGCGACGGACGAACCTCACCGCGATTGAATCTGTTGAGAGCGAACCGGGACCCCACCCCCCACCCCCCACCCCCGACCGTCCCCGGGAGGGAGCGCAGCTTATTAAAACACACTCACGCGAGGGCCCGCAAGAAAAACGGCCCCTGGGGACCTATTCCGCGTGCCGCTTACTCATCGCGTCTGACACGGGGACCGGTACAGTCTCAGCGAGGGCCCCCGACCCTCCCCTCGGCGAATAAAGAGCGTCTCCTCCCCGCGTCGGCGCTTATTGAGACTAATGGCTGCGTTGACGCGGGGGGGGGGGGAGTCGGGCTGGGGTGGGGAGGCGAAATAAATAGATTACAGCTTGAAGAGCCGAGGAACTTCTGCCGTGATGCATTACAGCTCGCGTTATTGTCACGGTTATTTACGTCCCGTCCGTGTGGCCACAGACAGCCGAGGCCCGCTCCTGTTTTCTCTTCTTTCTCTTTCTATGACATGGCCGATGTCGGAGCGCAGGACAGCCTCCCCATGTGAATATGAATCACTAAAAGCTGCGATACGTAGTCAAAAAGAAAAAGCCACACCATGTGTGGAAAGGGGCTGGGATGTCGTTAACCAGGCAGGGAGAGGTTACCCTCCACTCAAGGTTATATCCAACTTTGTTTCAGCACCGAGGAAGCCGGACCCGCTCGGTTGGTCCAAGGCTCATTAAGACAAATCGCTGATTCCAGATATCATTCGAGTACAGAGTCGCTCGGGGAGTACTGTTGCTTTAAATCACTCGTTGTTCGACTGTGTTTTCCCACAGAAAAACATCCCAACAAGATATTTTCCCCCTTATTTTTTATTTTTAAAACCGATCTACAGGGCCCCGGCTTTCATCAACAACGAGCACTAGAGACGGCAACGCGGGAAAGAAAGAAATTAAAGCTGAATAATTTATACGCGGCTTGAGAAATTGCCACCTCTTAGCTAAATAATGAATATCTGATATCGGTTTTGCATTCACGTTTTGCTCGTGGCTGGAAGAAAGACGTCAGCTTTCGGTTTCCAGCGTCTTGCTCTCCTCCCATTGACATACGTACGTGGAAATTGCGAAAGAGTCACGTTGCACTTCTTTGTTATTATTGCCACATCACCAATTGCCTGTCTGTCCTCTCTCAGCTGGAGAGCTGGAACCTCTTGTAAACACAAATGAGGTGAAGGTACATCCTCGAAAAGCTGCCTCACTCGCAATTGGGGGAGGGTGGGAAGAGTACCAGGATTTGAACCGGGGACCTTCCTACTATGAGGCAGCCTAATATAGCCTAAGCTTGTATACAGTAGATCTTGAAGTGAAAGAAAAAACAAAGTTCAAATCTGTCCAGGGATAATAATAAAAAAGCCAGTTATTAAGATAATTATCACATTTGTCTCCGGCACCACTTTCATTTTGTCTGTCGTTGTAAGTGGAGCTCACACCCTGAGGTCACGGCGAGGACGTTTTCCCACTGGTTTCGCAGGATGTGAGCGAGGCAGAGCGCCTTCCTGTTTCCCAACAGGAGGTGAGAGAGAGTGAGCGCTTCAGTGGAGAGGAGGAGGTGGAGGCGCGCGCCTGTTGGTGCGCAGCGGACACGTTTCCTCAAAGAGAGTCAGGTGCGGGTCGGGGGAACGACCCCGGAAGCCGGCGCTCACACGCCGACCCCTGCAGTTGCGCTCGTTTGGGCGGAAATGAAAATGGGAAGAAGTGCAGGGCGGCGGCGGGGGGGGGGGTAATAAGGAAGCGAGAAAACTGATCGCGGAGCAGAATGTGTCCGTTTTCCACAGAGAAACGTCACTGGGGCAGAAATGTGCAGCACCTCTAAACTACACATTCGTCATATCGGACAGGATGCTTGAATTGTGCAGAATTTCCAGGCCTGTGACCGGGTTGTTTTTCAAGGAAAATGTTTCATTTAAACGTAATCGAGCATCTCCTCCTCCTCCCGCGCTGACATGTCTGTGTGTGTGTGTGTGTGTGTGTTTAGCTGGAGCTGATCAGACACATGCTGGAGTCAGCCTGGCTGAAGCATAAACTGGGCCCTCGTGTTTTGAGCCTGTGAGTAAAGCCCTCCCTTTCCGTCGTACGTCTCCTCTAACGTCGTCTCCCTGTCTCATGCAAGGCAAAGATAGAGAGCTGAGGCAGTGTGTGTGCGTGTTCATCTTCATGCATGCACGCTCCGATGCTCCATCACTCGCCCACTGTGCGTGTTCAGTTTGTGACCCCCCTCCTTCACGTGTGCTCTCCCGTTACGTAACACATCCGTCTGATTGATTCCTCTGTGTGTGTGTGTGTGTGTGTGTGTGTGTGTGTGTGTGTGTGTGTGTGTGTGTGTCCAGCACACAGCAGGGTAGTTCGGCCGACTGGTCCGTGCTTCACTTCATGTTTCGGATCCTGGAAGCCATGAGGGGTCTCTGCCTGCCCCTCCCCCCTGGTACCTTCCACACACACACACACACACACACACACACACACACACACACACACACACACACACTTACCACTGTTTTTCGTGATTTCGGTCCCCTTTGTCTCCGTCTCACCTGTAACCAAAAATATGTTAAACAGTAGTGTGGTGCAGACGTGGGTAAAGCAGACTGTGAATTCTTTTGTGGCTCAAGTCCCAGCGTTACACAGTTCCATGATTTTTGTTGCTTGGGCGGAAAGGTTCACAGAGTAAACTGTCTACGTATTGGAACGGAAATGAAAAAAGCCCCAAGGCATGGGTCCGCTCACCTTTTAACAATGAGGCTGTGAAAACATGCCAGTGTGAAGCCGGGAAACTGACGTGGTGTTCCCTCATGGCAAACTTGTGTGAAAAACTAATCATAATTACACGTTGACATGACCGATGGCCATGTGCAGGTAGGTGGTTACTCAAAGACAGAATACAAGCGAATGAAATGAGTATTTTTTCTGCAGGTGGCTGGGCTTATTTGTAGGGGACGGCTTTGCACTGTTTCTGCAACACGTTTCTATAACACACTTTTCCACCATTTAACACAATTCAACTCATAACTCCTTATAAATCAAATTAAATGATGTGTTTTACGGATACGGCTTTTATTCTTAATTATCCATGAAGAACACCAAAATTATCATTTGGAATTTAATGGAATTTTAATTCTGCCTTCTTCAATTCCCATTTCAATTCCCGTTTGGAACGTCAATTCCAGTGCAGTTTAAATTGAATTAATTTGGAATTTGAATAACATTCACAGTTGAATTCAGAATTCACAGGCACAAGCCTGTGGAAAAGCGATGGAATAACAAACAACATTGTTGTGGAAACAGTGCGTAAGAGATAGGGTAAGTGGACTGGAAATCTGGGAGGGGCTCAAAGTAGAGTCACTGCTTCCCCTGCATTGACAGGAGCCAGTTGGAGCATCTGGCCAGGATTGGCTATGTTTTTAGATTTCGCTCGACAACCGGCTTGTTTGTCCAGTGCTTCATCGATACATGAACACTTAAAAAAATGAATGGCAAACTCTTCAGCTCCAGCATTCCCATCCACTCTCAACTTCATGGCGAGTCCTCATCTTCAAACCTCACCAAGAAACCAAGATGCCGAGTGCAGTCGCCACTATAGCTGCTAAGCATCAACATCAGCATTAAGCACCTGAGCTCATTAACATACGCATTAAAGCCCGAGGCGTTGCCACCTCTAAATATAGCTTCACAGTTTCACTATTTTTCTCCACCCCCTCTTTGTTTTTGGGGGTTTCAGAAGCTCCACTTCTTTTCCTCTCTCTCATCTTTGCTTTGCTGTCTCTCCCCTGCAGGCTATCACACGCTGCTAGCAGTGTTTGCGGTGCGTTGCCTCCCTCATCACACCTTCCTGCAGTACATCGATCACGGCGTGCTGCAGCTCACTGAAACCTTCGTGTCTCGGATGATGACAGGTGCGTGCCAACGCGTGGCCTCTTTCCTCGCGTACCCAAGAACATTTGCGATACTGATTGTTTACTAGAAACCATTACGGGTGGTGGTCAGTGGGCCTGCTGGTTCGGGGAGGGGGCAGCGAGGGCATCCGATTATCGGAACGCTTGTGGTTCGATCACATCCCTTGCAGAGCATGCAGAACCCCAAACCAAACCCCCAACACTGTGTTATCAGTGTGTGAATGTGTGTGAATGGGGAGAAATCCTGGTTGAGTGGACAGGATGTGTAGCGTAGCCTCTGCCACCAGTGAATGGCTGAATTCAAAAAACAGACACTTAAAGAGCATCAGAGTATCGTTTATTTCAGGGCATGGACTTAGAAATTCCACAGGTTGGTCTAGAAATTGAGGCCGCAGCAATTAACAAATACAAAGTGACAGAAACATGTTGATTAAAATGTATAAAATCAACACAAAAAGGGTCAGAGACCATTGTTCACGGTAAGTTTCAATACAGTTTCAATGAATCAAACCTGGTATGAAGAATTAGTACAACGTACCTTTAAAATATGACATCACTCTTAATGCACTGACCATATTAGGAGTTGCCATTATGAAACTTAGAGAGACACCCCATCTGGTTGCCCTCAGTTCTGCCCTGCCTTGAAGCAAAGAAGTACAGGAATGGATTCAGAGCGTGATTGACGAAGTAAAGAATTATCACATATTTCAGCATTGCAGTAACACCTGGCAGTTCTTCTGATGAGTTGAATTTTGCAGCCATGATATACATGCGGAAAACGAGAGGAACAAGGCCAGCTAGCAGGGAGACTGCAATGATCCGAATGAAGAGCTTAGTGACTCTGGGCTCTTTCCTGTTTGGCTTTTGAGTTTGTCTGACCCCTCTAACAAGCAGCAGGTAGAAGAACAGCAAGACCAAATAACTGAAAGCAATAAGTATCGCATAGAGCACTTCAAAAGCTGTTGTGACTCTATGCCTCCTGCAGGAGTGTCCTTTGTTTTCATCGTCTTCTGTTAAAAACACAACTGGAAGAGCTACCAGGGCTCCCAGCATCCACACAGTGAAGATTAAGAGCTGCTGCCACGTCTGCCCCACTTTGTCCCACTTTTTGGGATGAAGAACCTGGCAAATGAAATGGATTTTCAGTATCTGATGGGTTTTACTCGTCTTCATCCCTCCCTCCTAACTTAGAGAAGCTCTGTAGGAACGTCAGTCACATACCTGGTAGTATCTCTGAATACTGATCAGCACCAGAATGTTTCGGTCACAGGTGATGCAGAAACGTAAGAGGTAGCTGACAAGTTCACAGATTCCTTCATGCTGCAGATCAGGTCCAATGTCGAACACGACCAAAGCAACAGGTAAGCAGAGCAGGCAGAGGAGGTCAGACAGTGCCAGGTTGAAGAAGAGGCGCTGCGTCATGGAGGATCCACGTAGACGCCGACAGAGTTTCACTATCACAGCCACGTTGGCAGGAACGCCGAGCAGCACGATGACCGCTGTAATGGCAAGCCCTGCGATGTGCCAGGGTGAGAGGTCGAGGCTCTGAGAGGTTCCTGAGGAGGAACAGTTGATGAGGGAGCTGTTGGAGCAGAGGGAGGAAGAGTTGCTGGAGCTGTTGACAGTGGTCATCATGCTGGTTGAATGAGGAAGAGCGATTAAGTGATGGATTTTTTAGAAAGAGGTACTACTGTTTGACGCTTGCACTATCAAAGCCACATCCTGCTGGTGCTTGTGTGATGCAGACAGTAGCTGCACTGTCTTGAGAAACTTGCTGCAGCTGTTTTTTTTCCTTTTAAATTGTACAACAGAGGGTCATACTTTTTTTTCCCGCACAAAGTTGATTTCAAGAAATGTACAAAGCAAAGGTGTACGGCCCTTAAAAAAGGTCATCAAAACAGCACTACAAACATACCCGGAAAGTCTTTATTTCTGAATACATGCATGATGATATTGAGTCAAATATATTAAAAAGCGTATTAATTACACAATTCTGAGTTGGATTGAGACCTCGTTGAAAATGAGATGCTGCATCTCAAGGGGACATCCCTATGAACTGAAATTGACCATTCCAGAGTGTATTCCCTTCCTTTGCTCAGTCTGTGCTCATGAAAGGCCCCAGCTGACCCTGATGACGAGGGTCAAGGGTCAAAGGTGCAAGGTGAATAAGATAATGGAGGAATGAAATCACTCATATTCCAGGAGCCATGTGAGGAGTTGACAGCAGCTGTGATATGCCAGGAGACGTTGTCTTCAGGGCTTTTACGATCAGACTGCAAGGGTAGCCTCTGCCACCAGAAACACATCCGTTCATTTTTTGAAATCAAGACAAAAATGGTCAAAGACAATAATCCAAGTTCAACACTTAATTTTCAATTCAACTTCAGTTCATCAAACCTCCTAAGAAGAACCAGCACAAAGTACTTTTAAAACATGAAATCATTCATCAAATCACTCATTATGCACTGACCATATTAGGAGTTGCCATTATGAAACATAGAGAGACACCCCCTCTGGTTGCCCTCAGTTCTGCCCTGCCTTGAAGCAAAGAAGTACAGGAATGGATTCAGAGCGTGATTGACAAAGTAAAGAATTATCACATATTTCAGCATTGCAGTAACACCTGGCAGTTCTTCTGCTGAGTTGAATTTTGCAGCCATGACATACATGCGGAAAACGAGAGGAACAAGGCCAGCTAGCAGGGAGACTGCAATGATCCGAATGAAGAGCTTAGTGACTCTGGGCTCTTTCCTGTTTGGCTTTTGAGTTCGTCTGACCCCTCTAACAAGCAGCAGGTAGAAGAACAGCAAGACCAAGTAAGTGAAAGCAATAAATAGGATGAAGACCACTTCAAAAGCTGGTGTGACTCTATGCCTCCTGCAGGAGTGTCCTTTGTTTTCATCGTCTTCTGTTAAAAACACAACTGGAAGAGCTACCAGGGCTCCCAGCATCCACACAGTGAAGATTAAGAGCTGCTGCCAGGTCTGCCCCACTTTGTCCCACTTTTTGGGATGAAGAACCTGACAAATGAAACGGATATTCAGTATCTGATGGGTTTTACTCGTCTTCATCCCTCCCTCCTAACTTAGAGAAGCTCTGTAGGAACGTCAGTCACATACCTGGTAGTATCTCTGAATACTGATCAGCACCAGAATGTTTCGGTCGCAGGTGATGCAGAAACGTAAGAGGTAGCTGACAAGTTCACAGATTCCTTCATGCTGCAGATCAGGTCCAATGTCGAACACGACCAAAGCAACAGGTAAGCAGAGCAGGCAGAGGAGGTCAGACAGTGCCAGGTTGAAGAAGAGGCGCTGCGTCATGGAGGATCCACGTAGACGCCGACAGAGTTTCACCATCACAGCCACGTTGGCAGGAACGCCGAGCAGCACGATGACCGCTGTAATCACCAGAGCTGCGATGAGCCAGGGTGAGAGGTCGAGGCTCTGAGAGCTTCCTGAAGAGGAACAGTTGATGAGGGAGCTGTTGGAGCAGAGGGAGGAAGAGTTGCTGGAGCTGTTGTCAGTGGTCATCATGCTGGTTGAATGAGGAAGAGCGATTAAGTGATGGATTTTTTAGAAAGAGGTACTACTGTTTGACGCTTGCACTGTCAAAGCCACATCCTGCTGGTGCTTGTGTGATGCAGACAGGAGCTGCACTGTCTTGAGAAACTTGCTGCAGCTGTTTTTTTTCCTTTTAAATTGTACAACAGAGGGTCATACTTTTTTTTCCCGCACAAAGTTGATTTCAAGAAATGTACAAAGCAAAGGTGTACGGCCATTAAAAAAGGTCATCAAAACAGCACTACAAACATACCCGGAAAGTGTTTATTTCTAAATACATGCATGATGATATTGAGTCAAATATATTAAAAAGCGTATTAATTACACAATTCTGAGTTGGATTGAGACCTCGTTGAAAATGAGATGCTGCATCTCAAGGGGACATCCCTATGAACAGAAATTGACCAGTCCAGAGTGTATTCCCTTCCTTTGCTCAGTCTGTGCTCATGAAAGGCCCCAGCTGACCCTGATGACGAGGGTCAAGGGTCAAAGGTGCAAGGTGAATAAGATAATGGAGGAATGAAATCACTCATATTCCAGGAGCCATGTGAGGAGTTGACAGCAGCTGTGATATGCCAGGAGACGTTGTCTTCAGGGCTTTTAAGATCAGACTGTAAGGGTAGCCTCTGCCACCAGAAACACATCCGTTCATTTTTTGAAATCAAGACAAAAATGGTCAAAGACAATAATCCAAGTTCAACACTTAATTTTCAATTCAACTTCAGTTCATCAAACCTCCTAAGAAGAACCAGCACAAAGTACTTTTAAAACATGAAATCATTCAGCAAATCACCCATAATGCAGGGAGCGTATCAGGAGTTGCCATTATGAAACATAGAGAGGCACCCCCTCTGGTTGCCCTCAGTTCTGCCCTGCCTTGAAGCAAAGAAATACAGGAATGGATTCAGAGCATGATTGATGAAGAAAAGAAATACCACAAATGGCAGCATCTCACTGTCATGTGGCATTTCTTCTGCTGAGTTGAATTTTGCAGCCATGATATACATGCGGAAAACGAGAGGAACAAGGCCAGCTAGCAGGGAGACTGCAATGATCCGAATGAAGAGCTTAGTGACTCTGGGCTCTTTCCTGTTTGGCTTTTGAGTTCGTCTGACCCCTCTAACAAGCAGCAGGTAGAAGAACAACGAGACCAAGTAACTGAAAGCAATAAATAGGATGAAGACCACTTCAAAAGCTGGTGTGACTCTATGCCTCCTGCAGGAGTGTCCTTTGTTTTCATCGTCTTCTGTTAAAAACACAACTGGAAGAGCTACCAGGGCTCCCAGCATCCACACAGTGAAGATTAAGAGCTGCTGCCAGGTCCGCCCCACTTTGTCCCACTTTTTGGGATGAAGAACCTGGCAAATGAAATGGATATTCAGTATCTGATGGGTTTTACTCGTCTTCATCCCTCCCTCCTAACTTAGAGAAGCTCTGTAGGAACGTCAGTCACATACCTGGTAGTATCTCTGAATACTGATCAGCACCAGAATGTTTCGGTCACAGGCGAAGCAGAAACGTGTGAGGTAGCTGACAAGTTCACAGATTCCTTCATGCTGCGGGTCAGGTCCAATGTCGAACACTACAAAATCAACAGGTAAGCAGAGCAGGCAGAGGAGGTCAGACAGTGCCAGGTTGAAGAAGAGGCGCTGCGTCATGGAGGATCCACGTAGACGCCGACAGAGTTTCACTATCACAGCCACGTTGGCAGGAACGCCGAGCAGCACGATGACCGCGGTAATGGCAAGCCCTGCGATGTGCCAGGGTGAGAGGTCGAGGCTCTGAGAGGTTCCTGAGGAGGAACAGTTGATGAGGGAGCTGTTGGAGCAGAGGGAGGAAGAGTTGCTGGAGCTGTTGACAGTGGTCATCATGTAGGCTCAATGAAGGAGAAAGATGAAGTGATGGATTTTTTAGAAAGAGGTACTACTGTTTGACGCTTGCACTGTCAAAGCCACATCCTGCTGGTGCTTGTGTGATGCAGACAGTAGCTGCACTGTCTTGAGAAACTTGTGGCAGCTCTTTTTTTAAATTTCTTTTTAGAATTAATTATTTTTTTCGGACTTCAGTGATTTCAGGTGTCATGTAAAAAGCCGGTGGCAACGCAGGTCATACTTTTTGTTCTGAGGAAATTAGAAAAAAAAAAAAAATCTCTGAAGAGATTTCAAGCTGTGCGCAAAGTAAAGGGCTATTTACAGTTGCTGGAGCTGCAGTTAGCAGTCACTGTGTAGGTTCAATGAAGGAGAGCAAGGAAATGATGCGTATTTAAAGTCGGCCTACCATTGTTTGGCTCAAGCACATGTCCCTTACTTCTGCAGTCAGAGCCACTTCCTGTATGTGCTTGCAGTGTGTGGTTGTTGTCGAATGAATGTTTAAGATAATTAAGATGCTATCGAGGTGCCAAGAGCGACTTCCTCTTGTCTGTAAATGGGTTTACATATTGTGAGAAAGTAGCCTCAGGTATTTTTAAAATCCTCGAGTCAGACCTAAAGAGCTTTTAGCCGTGTGGCTCAAAAGGTGTTAAAACGGAGATGACACGGGTGGATTTCTGGTGAACTGGCCCTCACTGTTAAGCAAGAGAATGATTTCAAGTGACATTTAAAGTAAAGGTATATGGAGGTCAACAGCACATAACTCAGCCAGCAAACAGAGCTGACAAATAAACACAACGGCAAAAACTCGACACTTTGCACCCAGTGGTGTGTGCCTCTTCACTGTGACGGACCGGTGACCTGTCCAGGGTGTGCATCCTGTCTCTGCCCAGTGTCCACTGAGGTAGTGTCCGGCTGACCCTGGCAGCACCACTGGGCACCAGGCAGCTTAGAAAGTATAGGACTGAAAGCGTTCATAAAGCAGGAACCGTATTAGGAGTTGTCATCTACATGTACCGGCATTAAGAGACACACTGGCCTGTCTCCATCAGCCCCACCGTGCCTCGAAACACAGACATACAGGAATGGATTCAGACAGCGATAGGGAAATGTAAGACGTTCCTTGAAGATCGGCATTTGACTGACGGGTGCGAGGGCTTCCTGAGGAGGAGCAGTTGTTGACGGAGCTGTTGGAGCACAGGGAGAAAAAGTGACAAATCTCTGAGACAGAAATGCTGCCCTTTGGCTCGGCTCACTGCAGCTGTCCACGTCACTTCCTGTGAGTACTTGTGGCTTGCTGTTGTTGCCTGAAGTAGGTTTACTGTCTCGACAGAACTTGCTCTAGGTCTATTCAAATCTTTTGGCCTGACAGCTACAAATGATTTTAGCTGTGTCACTCAGAAGGTGCAAAAATAGGAGGCAACGCACGGGGTTTTCTGTTCTCTTTTTTAGTTGAGAAAAAACAATATCTAAAAGAATATACAAAATAAAACTTTATCAAAATGAAACAGAACTCAACCAGCAAACAGACCTGGGAAATGAGCACAGTGCGGAAGATAAAGGGTTAGCAATAACAGGATATAAGCAAACAAGCAATTCCTAATCATACCTCTGATGATCATGGATCACGTATCCCTTACTAGTGCTGTCAGGGTAACATCCTTGAGCCCTTGTGACGTTTGTGTGCTGCAGCTGGTATCTGAAAGTCTGTTTACTGTCTTGAGAAATTAGCTTCAGGTCTTTTACTATCAGGCTGTAAGGGCAGCCTCTGCCACCATATGATCATTGATCAAATCACTCATAATGCAGGGAGCGTATCAGGAGTTGCCATTATGAAACATAGAGAGACACCCCCTCTGGTTGCCCTCAGTTCTGCCCTGCCTTGAAGCAAAGAAGTACAGGAATGGATTCAGAGAGTAGTTGAAAAAGTATAGACATTTCATGAATATCAGCATCTCACTGATACGGAGCAGTTTTTCTGAGCCGCTGAAATTTGCAACAATGTGAAACATGTAGGCCATGAGAGGAAGAGAGCCGACAGCCAGGGAGACTGCAATGATCCGAATGAAGAGCTTAGTGACTCTGGGCTCTTTCCTGTTTGGCTTTTGAGTTCGTCTGACCCCTCTAACAAGCAGCAGGTAGAAGAACAGCAAGGCCAAGTAACTGAAAGCAATGAATATCATGAAGACCATTTGAAACACTGGTGTGACTTTCAAATTCCTGCAGGAGTGTCCGTCGATGTGCCCATCTTCATTTTTAATCTCTTCTAGTAGAAACACAACTGGAAGAGCTACCAGGGCTCCCAGCATCCACACAGTGAAGATTAAGAGCTGCTGCCAGGTCTGCCCCACTTTGTCCCACTTTTTGGGGTGAAGAACCTGACAAATGAAATGGATATTCAGTATCTGATGGGTTTTACTCGTCTTCATCCCTCCCTCCTAACTTAGAGAAGCTCTGTAGGAACGTCAGTCACATACCTGGTAGTATCTCTGAATACTGATCAGCACCAGAATGTTTCGGTCGCAGGTGATGCAGAAGTATAAGAGGAAGCCGACAAGTTCACAGATTCCTTTTTGTGCCAGATCAGGTCCAACGTAGAACACTATAATGTCAACAGGTAAGCAGAGCAGGCAGAGGAGGTCAGACAGTGCCAGGTTGAAGAAGAGGCGCTGCGTCATGGAGGATCCACGTAGACGCCGACAGAGTTTCACTATCACAGCCACGTTGGCAGGAACGCCGAGCAGCACGATGACCGCTGTAATCACTAGAGCTGCGATGTGCCAGGGTGCGAGGTCGAGGCTCTGAGAGCTTCCTGAGGAGGAACAGTTGATGAGGGAGCTGTTGGAGCAGAGGGAGGAAGAGTTGCTGGAGCTGTTGACAGTGGACATCATGTGGGCTCAACGAAGGAGCGAGATGAAGTGACGAATGTTTGAAATAGAACTGCAACCGATTGGCTGATGTGCATGTCTTATGTCCCTCGCTGCTTCCGTTCAGACCTTCTTCCTGTTGAATTAAATAGGTATACATCTATGAGAAACCTCCCTCGGGTTTATAAAAATCTTTGGGTCGCACAGCATGAAGTATTTTTAGCTGTGTGACTCAGAAAGTGTTAAAACAGCAGATAACATCGGGGGTTGGGGGCGTTGTTTTTATTTAGCAAAACATGATTTCAAGCGATATATAAAGTAGCGGTATATGCGCATTAAAGCAGGTCAATAGAACATAATACACAACAAGCAGACCTGAGAAACAAACACAATGGTAAAGAATCAAAAAATGTTTCACAGAATACACAAAATACATCTTTATCGCCTTTAAAATAAGTCTGCGAAACAGAACTCAGCCAGCAAACAGACCTGACAAATGAGCACAAGAGATGAATATTTCAGGCCAAAGTCCTGGTGTTTGACTCCCTGACTGGTGAGAAATGGAAAATATGAAATATGATCATTCAGCAAATCACTCTTAATGCACTGACCATATCAGGAGTTGCCATTATGAAACATAGAGAGACACCCCATCTGGTTGCCCTCAGTTCTGCCCTGCCTTGAAGCAAAGAAATACAGGAATGGATTCAGAGCGTGAGTGAAAAAGTAAAGATATCCCACAAATTTCGCCATCTCACTAATACGCTGTTGTTCTTCTGAGGAAGTAAATTTGACAGCCATGACACACATGCAAAAAGTGAGAGGAACAAAGCCAGCTAGCAGGGAGACTGCAATGATCCGAATGAAGAGCTTAGTGACTCTGGGCTCTTTCCTGTTTGGCTTTTGAGTTCGTCTGACCCCTCTAACAAGCAGCAGGTAGAAGAACAGCAAGACCAAGTAACTGAAAGCAATAAATAGGATGAAGACCACTTCAAAAGCTGTTGTGACTCTATGCCTCCTGCAGGAGTGTCCTTTGTTTTCATCGTCTTCTGTTAAAAACACAACTGGAAGAGCTACCAGGGCTCCCAGCATCCACACAGTGAAGATTAAGAGCTGCTGCCACGTCTGCCCCACTTTGTCCCACTTTTTGGGGTGAAGAACCTGGCAAATGAAATGGATATTCAGTATCTGATGGGTTTTACTCGTCTTCATCCCTCCCTCCTAACTTAGAGAAGCTCTGTAGGAACGTCAGTCACATACCTGGTAGTATCTCTGAATACTGATCAGCACCAGAATGTTTCGGTCACAGGCGAAGCAGAAGTATAAGAGGTAGCTGACAAGTTCACAGATTCCTTTTTGTGCCAGGTCAGGTCCAACGTACAACACTCCAATTTTAACCAGTAAGCAGAGCAGGCAGAGGAGGTCAGACAGTGCCAGGTTGAAGAAGAGGCGCTGCGTCATGGAGGATCCACGTAGACGCCGACAGAGTTTCACGATCACAGCCACGTTGGCAGGAACGCCGAGCAGCACGATGACCGCTGTAATCACTAGAGCTGCGATGTGCCAGGGTGAGAGGTCGAGGCTCTGAGAGGTTCCTGAGGAGGAACAGTTGATGAGGGAGCTGTTGGAGCAGAGGGAGGAAGAGTTGCTGGAGCTGTTGTCAGTGGTCATCTTTCAATGAAGGATAGCGATGAAGTGATGAACATTTCAGACAAAAGTGCTTCTGTTTGACTAATGTGTCCCTTATTGGTCCTGTCAATGCCACATCCTGTTTGTACCTCGGTGCTGCGGCTGTTGTCTGAAAGTGGGTTAACTTTCCTGAGAAACTTGCTTCAGTTGTTTTAAAGTCTTGGATTCAGACAGCTCTAAGTAACAGTAGAGCTCCTCCAGCTCAAAGATGAAAAGTTGCTGGAACTGATGTCAACAGTCACGGTGTAGGTGTCAATGACCGAGAGAGATAAAGAGATACATTTTTCAGATAGATGTTTAGGTCAAATACCCCTTGCTGTTGCTGTCAAAGCCACATCCTTGCGGTACTTGTGTACTTGCTTCATCTTTGGGGGAAGTTACAGGTTGTTGATGTTGGCAGGAACGCCGAGCAGCACGATGACTGCCGTGATCACAACAGCTGTGATTTTCCAGGGTCTGAGGGTCCTGGGGGACGGGCATTTGCTGATGGAGCTGCTGGAGCAGAGGGAGGAAGAGTTGCCGGAGCTGTTGCTAACATCCATCGTGTGTGACAGAGATGAAGTGGTGAATGTTTCAGACGTAAATACTGCCGTTTGACTCATCTATCCCGTACCGATGCTATCAATGCCACATCCTGTTGGTAGGAGCGGTTGTTATCTGAAAGTAGGTTTACTTTCATGAGAAACTTGCTTTGGGTGTTTAGAAGTTTTTGAGTGAGACGGCCAAAAGTGTTTCTAGTTGTGTGACTTAAAAACAAGTGGCAACAGGTCTTCTGAGGAATGCGTCTTTTTCTGTTTAGTGAAAAGATGGTTTCAAGCATAAAGTTATGCAGTTGTGGTATTTGGCCAGGAAAAGAGGTCAAGAAACAAGCACTCAACCAGTAAACAGACCTCACATGTCCATTTATGAAGATATCTATGAATATATTGAGTCAAATCTATCAAAAGGCTTATTTATGACATATTTCAGAGTTAGATTGGTCACCTACCCAGAGTGTATTCCCCGCCTTCATGCTGTGTGTGCTGAGGCAGACCCTCCACACAGTGAAGATCAGGAGTGTCTGCCATGTCTGCCCTACTTTGTCCCACTTTTTGGGATAAAGAACGTAACCACAAATATCAACATTTTTAGTCAGGTTTGTCACCCGGTCTCATTTAGAGCAGCTTTGTAGGAACTTTAGCTACATACCTGGTCGTATCTCTGAATACAGATCAGCACCGGAATCTTTAGGTCGCAGATGCAGAAACAGAAGAAGTAACTAGCTAGTTGACAGATTCCATGTGCCAGATCAGGTCCAATGTAGAACACTATTATAACAACAGGTAAGCAGAGCAGGCAGAAAAGGTGAGGTCGAGGCTCTGAGAGGTTCCTGAGGAGGAACAGTTGATGATGGAGCCGTTGGAGCAGAGGGAGGAAGAGTTGCTGGAGCTGTTGTCGACAGTCATTGTGCAGGTTCAGTGAAGGAGATGCATGTTTTAGATATGGGTTAAGTATGCCTTTGGCTGCCAGAGCCTTTTCCTGTTGGTACTTGTGGCTGTGGTTATTGTAAAGTAGGCCTACTGTACTTTCTTGAGAAACTTGCTTTCGGTCCTTTAAAACCTTAAAGTCGGACAACCAAACAATATTCCTAGGTATGTAACTCAGCAAGTGCAAATACAGAAGAGGACACAGGGGGCTTTTTGTTTTAATTTAACAAAAGAAAAAAAGAAAGACTTCAAGCGATATACCAAGTATACAACAATAAAAGAGGTCAACAAAATGACACTTAACCAACAAACAGACCTGACAACTACATAAATGTGAATATATGTATAAATATATAGAGTAACATTTTTAGATATTGGGTAAAAAGCAGGTAAGATAATGGATGAGTAGCACAATGACTGACAGAACTGCCAGGATATGGGGTTGAGGGTCTGAGGGCTTCCTGCTGTGGAGCAGTTATCGATAGAGCTCTTCCAGCTCAGAGATGAAAAGTTGCTGGAACTGATGTCAACACTCATCGTGTAGGAGAGATAAAGAGATTAATTCATCAGATAGATATTTGGATCAAATACCCTTTGCTGGTGCTGTCAAAGCCACATTCTGGTGGCACTTGTGGGCTGTGGTTGTCTGAAAGGAGGTTTTGCTTTCTTGAGAATTTGCTTCGGGTCTTGTAAAATCTTTGGGGGAAGTTACAGGTTGTTTGCTGTGGGACACTTTTTTTTTTAACTGTGCAAAAAGATGGTTTCAAACCATGCACAAAGTAAAGGTGTATGGCCATTAAAAGAGGTAAACAAAACAGCACTCAACCATTGACCTGGCAAGGGTCTGGTTATGATTATAAGTATGAATATAGTTTGTCAAATATATTAAAAGGTTCATTTATTGCATTATTCTGAGTTGGATTGGTGACCTGCCCAACCCTGCCTGCATCCTGGGTGTCCTGAGACCCCGATCACAATTTGGGGACCGCACTGTATTATGAGTTGTCATTAAGAGGCATTAAGAGACACTTTTTCCCTTTGCCGTCGTTTCTGCGACGTCTTGAGGCAAAGAAATACAGGAATGGATTCAGACAGTGATTGAAAAAGTAAAGGCACGCCGCAAACGTCAACTTCTTACTAAGATGGAGTAGCTCCGTGGAGCCGCTGAAATTTGCAACCACATGCAGCACTCGCAATATGAGAGGAACAAAGCCAACAGCCAGGGAGACTGCGATGATCCGGATGAAAAGTTTAGTGACTCTCGGCTGTTTCTTGTTTGGCATCTGAGTTCGTCTGACCCCTCTAACCAGCAGCAGGTAGAAGGACAACAAGACCGAGTAACTGAAAGCAATGAATAGCAGGTAGAACGCTTCAAAAGCTGGTGCGACCCTATGACTTGCACAGGTGTGTCCGTTGGCATGGCCATCTTCGTTTTCAACGTCCTCTGTTAAAAACACAACTGGAAGAGCTACCAGGGCTCCCAGCATCCACACAGTGAAGATTAAGAGCTGCTGCCAGGTCTGCCCCACTTTGTCCCACTTTTTAGGATGAAGAACCTGATAGGTAAAATGGATAAATTTCAGCATCAGGTGACTTTTACCTGCCTTTATCTTGTTTAGCATAGAGAGATTATGTGGAAACATTAGCGACATACCTGGTAGTATCTCTGAATACTGATCAGCACCAGAATGTTTAGGTCGCAGGTGATGCAGAAACAGAAGAAGTAGCTGGCAACCTCACAGACCCCATGTGGCATACGAGGTCTGACGTTGAGGAGCACTGCGGCGACCGGCAAGCCGAGCAGGCAGAGGAGGTCAGACAGTGCCAGGTTGAAGAAGAGGTGCTGTGTCATGGAGGATCCACGTAGACGCCGACAGAGTTTCACTATCACAGCCACGTTGGCAGGAACGCCGAGCAGCACGATGACCGCTGTAATCACTAGAGCTGCGATGTGCCAGGGTGAGAGGTCGAGGCTCTGAGAGGTTCCTGAGGAGGAGCAGTTGATGAGGGAGCTGTTGGAGCAGAGGGAGGAAGAGTTGCTGGAGCTGTTGACAGTGGTCATCGTGCTGGTTTAATGAGGAAGAGGGATGAAGTGGTGAGACTTTAAGACAGACCTGCGATTGTTTGGGTCAAGTGCATGTCACGTATCCTTTACTGCTGCTGTCAGAGCCACTTCCTTTGTGGTGTGCGGCTGTCTGAAAAGTGATTAAGGCCATTGACAACCAAAAGTGTTTTTGTGTCACTTAGAAAGTGCAAAAACAGGCGGTAACACGGTTTTCTGTCTGGGATTTAAAAAAAAAAATCTTTATTTTGCAAGAAAAAATCTTGTCATTCAATGTGGGCAGAGGAAGAGGTCAACAAAACAACTCTATAAATATATGTAGAATTAAAAATATTGAACACACTCATTGAACACTGAGATAAGGTGGCGCGTAGTCCGTCAAAAGCATCGAGTGGGTTAGATAATGGATGAGGTCAGTCATTCATAATGCAGGGAGCGTACTAAGCGTCATCATCGAGAGGCATGAAAACTCCTCTCGCTCCTCTGCTACGGCGCGAGGCAAAGAAATAAAGGAATGGATTCAGACAGTGATTGAAAAAGAAGAGAAGCTCCACAGATATAAACCGTTTGACGTCGGGCAACATTTCTGGGTATTGATGCGCAACCACGTGCAGGACACGAAAAATGAGAGGAACAAAGCCGACAGCCAGGGAGACTGCGATGATCCGGATGAAGAGTTTAGTGACTCTGAGCGGCTTCCTGCTTGGCATTTTTTTCCGCCGGACCCCTCGAACTAGCAGTATGTAGAAGAAAAATAACACAAAGTAGCTCGAAGCTATGTATATGATGTAGGCCACCTCGAGCTGCGGCACTATCCAGAGATCCCTACAGGGGCAACTTTCCTCTCCCAGTAGGAACACAACTGGAAGAGCGACCAGGGCTCCGAGCATCCACACAGTGACGAGTATGAGCCGCTGCCATGCCCGTGTGACCTTCTCCCACTTTTGGGGTTGAAGAACCTGGCAAATGAAATGGACATCTTTCATTAGGAGTCATTTCTGTCCTTTGACAGAAATGTAAAATTGTTTTTTTTACAAGGGTCAAAAATAACTTTTTTACTCTTGGGAGATCACGAAAAGGCTAACATGACTAATTCCCTTGTAATTTCTTAATTTTCCTTCTAGACTTTTCCAAATGATGCAATAGCATGTAAATAGACGCAACATAAAGAGTCCTGCGTATGGCATTGAAAGAAAGAGTGTCATCGTATTAAAGACGGCTCTTTCTGAGCTGTAAATTAGAGGTCTGCAATCACACCTTAATCACACCAAATCCAACATAATTGTCTCTGGTGAGATATATCTGCACTTTTATCTGTAAGACATTGACAGAATGTGATTATTTACAGGTGTGAAAAGCATGACCGCACATTTGGAACGATGGTATGTCTGAGACCCACATACCTGGTAGTAACGCTGCACACTGATCAACACCAGAATGTTGATGTCGCAGGTGACGCAGAAACAAAAGACGTATAGGAGAAGCTGACAGGCTTGACGTGACATGGAATCGGGTCCGGTGAGGAAGACCGCCGTGCCGACGGGCAAGCAGAGCAGGCAGAGGAGGTCAGACACTGCCAGGTTGAAGAAGAGGCGCTGGGACATGGAGGATCCGTGCAGATGCCAACTGAATTTGACTATCACGGCAATGTTGGCGGGAACACCGAGCAGCAGGACGATCGCAATGATCGCGAAAGCGGAAATTTCCCAGGCCGGGAGCTCAGTGGTTATTGCAGTCCATGAGGAGGAGCAGTTGGTGACAGAGCTGTTGGAGCCGCCAGCGTATGTCATCTTGCGCGGATGGACGACGAAGACGGAGTGACGAGACTGAATCCGACGATCTGCAAATGTGCGTTATAGAAATTTAGAGTGGGTGACGTATCCATTATTGCTGCTCTCAAAGCCACTTCCTGAGAATACCGCATGTACCCACATTCAAGTGAGTTAAGGTCAAAGACGGACTTTCTGACATATAATTCATTTTGTACTTCTGCCTTTTTGAATGTCACATCCGACTCAGGCCTCCAATCAAACAGAAAACGTACGATTGAGCAGCTGGACTGGACTAACAGCGAATTTTCAGACAGATGCACTTAAAACAACCACAGCCAAAAAACCCAAACTGAAAATACATGAAGCAAACAGGAACATCTTTACAAAGTGAGTGCATTGATGAATGAAACATAGGCTTGTTCTCGGTTTGGACTTTCGGTTGTACTGCAGACACCCACCTGTCTTTAGGTCAACCACCCCTTTCATGAGCTACTTTAGGAGTTACCCACAGAGAACCTACAAACCCATAGGATGTGAAAGGTGATGTGCAGGTGCAGACCACTCTGGTACAGTGAGACATGCACAGTACTTTACTTTTATCACCTACATCAGCTCGCTTCAGTTTCCAGTCGGTCATACAGTACGTATCCTAGCCGGCATGCTAACAAACGCTAACAAGAAGCATGGTTCATCTGCTATGACAGCCAGCACTGTGTGTTGTTGCTCCACACAAAGATCAGGTCTCTTCCCTGTAAACAGCTTTAGGATTCACTGTGCTGCAATGTGCAGAACGAGACAGCGTGCCGGTCCTGTTGATAGCGACTCCTGACTTCAACGCTCAGGAATAAATGAAAGTGCCGGCCTTGTTATGCCGAACAGCAGAAATCATCTGAGAATGACTCTGGAATTGCAATTCACTTCTTGAATTTGAGCCGAATGTGAATTTCAAATGAAGATAACAAATGGGATGCAGAATTATAATGCAGTGAAATACAACAAAAGTGTATTTTGTTGCTATTTGTGCATTAAATTTTCTGAGCAAACATTTGTATGAATTGCATGAGAACATTACAACTTTTTGCTTGGCTATGAAGGTTAATAGTACCATCCATAGAACAAATAAAAATATGAATTAGATTTGCTTTTACCACATGGTGCTCTAGTAGCTCAAGCTGTACCTCATAGTGCAAAGGTCATCGGTTCGAGTCCTGGTCGCACTAATGGCCTTTCTGTACGGATTTTTACCTCTAAAAAACGTAGGTTGATTGGAGACTCAGGTTTGTCTGTGTGTGTGTCTGTGTGTGTGTGTGTGCTCTGCATTGTGCTGGAGACCTGTCCGGGGTGTCCCCCGTGTGCTGGGGGATAGGCGCTGGCACACACCCCCACAAAGGTACCAATGGGCCGCGAGGCTGGTGATGGATGGATGAATTTTGCACACGTCGCCAAACACAGAGAGCAGGAGCCGGGCGCTGTAAACTGCGAACGGTGCTGATTTACAGCAGCGATCGATGCGCACGCTCGTTTCAGAGTCACTCGTGTGTGCGCGTGTGTGTGTGCGTGTGTGAGGCGGCGCTAACGGCCGCTGGCGTAGCGTAATGAGCTTGCGGCCGGTGGAGCTGTAAACACAGGTCACACCGCGTGCAGCTGGCGGAGCCGGGCAGGATGCAGCTGCCATCTGACTCTGCTGCTCGTTCCCTCGTGTGAAAGTAGTAGTGTGACACTAGAAGACGGGGGGGTGGCCCAACCGCCTCCCACCCCCTCCCACCTCACCCTGAAGACACTGACATGTGAGTGTTTTGTTATGCGTGTTCATTCCCAGAGGTGTCTCAAGTAGAAATTTTGGTTGTCTATGCTTAAACTAAACTGGGGTTCTACTCCTTTACATTTTAACGCAGCTACTGGCCTTTTGTACTGCATGTATGAATGTACTGTAAGGAGTCGGAGTGTAGTAGGAGTAAAGTAGATGCATATCTGTGTGTCCAACTTGATAACGTGCTTCCGGGGTTATCAAGCTTTACACCGTTACAGTACTTACAGGCAACTTGTCATCATATCTTCAGCTCCATGAAACACATGTTAATGGTCAGTAGTACATATTTGTGGTTATACGTATATATATATATATATATATATATAGCATACTTTAGGCTACGCTAAGGTCCTTAATGGCCTTTTTCCCTTTCATTACTTTTACTTTTATACATTGAGTAGTCTAGAAACTGGTGCACTTTTTTACTTTCACTTGAGTAAAAAGCCTCAGTTGATAGTTCAACTTCTCCAGAAGTATCTCTGAACCCTAGCATCTCGTTTCCGCTCAATAAATACGTAATAAACGTGGGTGCTTGTGACACCGCTGTTCTCCCGGTGCGTTCAGACGTCACGGCTCGGCTCGGCCGCCGTTCACTTGGGTGGAGAACAAACGGCGGCCCTCAAAGATGAAACGATCGTTCACAAGCGCAGAGTCCAAACGGTTTTTAAAGAACTTCAAAGTGAGGGAGCGGGATGCGGCGGGGACTTTGAAGTGGGGGTTCATGCGTCACTCCCACCCAGGGATCAATCAGATAAGTGTAGATATTGTGTCTATTTAAAGGTCTCCTGTTCTACCCGGGCGTTTGGGTCTTCAGGTGTGCCGCCTCTGACTCATTATGAATAGCGCCGTCATCTAAAATTTCCCAATTCCATTCATCTCAACTCGATGATGACTTGCGAGGCTGCGTGGAAGTCAGATATTCCTCGAATGCTCCTCCGTCGGGGGAAATCAAACTCTTTTTGCGTGCAGAGTTTGTGTAATTAAAGTGATGTGGGATCATGCATTTGCGTTTATTTTACCTGCTGCGTCCCCGGTCGGAGAGGAATAATAACTCTTAAATCCCACGTTTCCTTTCAGAGGAATCTGAGCAATTAACGTCAGTGTCTGGTCTAGAGAGAAGCCGTGACACGCCGCTGTTTGTGCTCACATGTGAGATGCTGAGGAGTAATTAGTCGGATGTCTCCCGTTCTGTCTCCCTCTCCTCTCTCTGTTCAGACCTGGACAACAGTGACGCCAACGAGAGACTGAAGTTCAGCGTGCTGAAGAGGCTCCCCGAGGTATTTCCTGTGTGCTTTTGTGTCTGTCTGTTTGTTTGTGTGTGTGTGTGTGTGTGTGTGTGTGTGTAGCCAAACATGAGGCTTTTTACATATGGCCAGGGGTAGATCAGATTGTTCAATAGAGAAAGATGAAAGGAGCTCATTCAGCCTTGGCCACAAAACCATGCTCTTAAACGTCAACATGCTGCTGAGTGTAAGACTGCAGCACACTTTCGTCCTCACTGACCATGTGTGTTGTCACCCAGATGTGTCGGCCAGATGTGACGGATATGTAGAGACAGAAAGGAAGTCAGCGTCTCAGAGCGGCTATGCAGAGCCTTCCAGAGCTCCTCACTGTGGCTCTGATGTTACGTTACGTCTCCATGACTTGACTCTCGCAGACCTGTGACACGGTGAAGGTGCAAAGAATAATCTCCAAAATGCAACCCGATGTTGTTGTTTGCTTAGATTAGACCCAATTATTTCTCACTCCGGTTTTCTCTGCCGTCAGATGGGCAGGCGTCTGCAGATGTCGATGTAGATGTGCGTCAGCCTCTGTTCTCCTCCACTCGCATCAGATTCCGCCTTTAATTCGTCACCCGTCTGCTCTGAGTCTGCGGTTGGGCTGAACCTCTCAGTCCCAATGATGTCGGGTATAAAAACAATGCAAACGAGGCTGTTGTAATCCCAGCTATTAGCGAGGATGGAGTTTTGATCTTTTCTCTCCCCATTCTGGTCCCAATTAAAGAGTTTGAAGTTATTTTGGGTCTCATCTCCCTCAAGCCCCCCTCGAGCCAATCACAAAGCACTTGTGTAACTGGCTGTTCTGTGTGTGTGTGTGTGTGTGTGTGTGTGTGTGTGTGTGGGAGAGGTGGTAATGTAGGTACCGAGTCTGTGTTTGTTTATGTGTGTCCCTAAGTGTTGTGTAACTTCCACGTGCTCCCATTGTGGGCGCACTATAGTTTTTTGTTCTGTGTGTGTGTGTATGTGTATGTGTATGTGTGTGTGTGTGTGTGTGCGCGCTCCATCCGCATTGTGATCAGAGGAATGTTGAGTGTTTGGTGTTTCTGTTCTGTTTCCTGCCCATCAGACTTTTGTTGGCTGGGTTTCGCAAGCAGGAGAGATTAACTGCACGCGCACACACACACACACACACACACACACACAGAATTAGAAAAGAGGAGGCGTTAGAGACATCATATCTTGATAAAAGCCAGCCGATCCGATAATTCTCATTGTTTACGTGTTTGACTCCAGTAAAACCATCACATGAAACCTCATGAAATATACTGTTCGCATCCAGGTGTCTACACTTGATAACTGCCACATGCCCAAACACAGGACGTGTGCACCTCATAATAGCGGTAAAGAATGATTCATATTGATTGCTACTGACGACTACTCAGCACATCGCTAGTTTGGGTTGCGGTTGGGGTTAGTTAGGCATTATGTAACACGTTGTAAAGCATAGACAAAATTCACTTTAGAAGAGCTCCCAAAAAGTACTTCAGTAGCAGTTATGACTGACTAGACTGGATTCGCCTGGACTGCCACGCTCACAGTTTTCACAGAGCGGAGAGGGGGGGCACGAAATAACGGGAGGTGTCTTTTTTTTTGTGCGTGTAATCCCTCATTAGCAGTCTGCTCCTCGGTGACGGTTCGCATTCCCAGCTGGCAAAACAGAGGAGGGACAGATGTTCGCATGCTTCAGGGATGATTTTTATTCATGGCAACATTAGCGACATGCCTGAAAATGCCCTTTGTACCCAGAGTGTGTGAGGGGACATAATGAAAAGCCATTACCGTTTTCTTTTTTTGTGCGCGAAGGCTCGGCACAAACTGTGGTTATGTTTGAAGGGGATCTAGAGTGGGAAAAAAAAACAGTTTCACTTTTGTTTTGTTGAATAGTGACAGTCTATTGCTGCTTAACGATGAACAGCAGGTCTAGAAACGTCATCACATCCTCCAATCATGCATAAATGTATAAAAGTGTTGTGAAAAGCAGCTTAAGCCCGGCTGAGTGCGGTGCCTCTCGCCTCCAAAATAATTAGCGGATACCTGTTTTCTTTCGGCTACGCACATAAATGAAGGTGACTGAAATGCCTCTGGGTCTTCATCTGCCTCTAAATCCTCTTTGTGTTCTGGCTCAAACAGCTGGATGTGTGCGGGCTCCAATCGACACTTTGTTTGGTATAAAAGTTGCAAAGCTCCGTTGTTGCATAGCAGAGCGTGTAGTCGTGTGATCAGAGTTAAGACCAAAGGCGTAAAAACACAGATAAGACAAACACTGAACAGCGTCTGAGGCCTTTCTGATGAAACCAGCGCTCCACAGGTTCTATGTTTTCACTAGAGACCAAGGACAAATATGCCATTCAACCAAGTCAGCTTTAACTCTCAAGGCCGTGAACGTAAGCCTGTGCGGCATCCACAGAAGTGACAGAAACCAACTCGATGTGTGTCTCTGTGTGCGTGTGTGTGTGTGCGTGTGTGTGCAGCCAATGGAGCAGCGGATCTACCACATGTGGGACCACCCTGTCAGCTCGGCGTCCATCTCCAGGGACTACGTGCGAGCTCTGCTGGAGAAGCACAACAGAAACAAGGTAGCGCCATGTTAGGCGCCAGACGCGGGCGCTGTCAGCGTTTGGCAATTAGCACCGAGTACAAAGAATAATTAAGGCTGATGGGAATGTCGGCGGCTTGGCAGAAACTGTACAAATATGTCGCTAATTACCTAAAAAACGCTCGAGCAGACGCCGCGCTTGCTTCCCGCGCCCATGAATTCGATCCGCCTCGGACACGAGGACGTTTTATTTTTTATTTCTTTCTTCTTCTTCTTCTTCTTCCTCTTCTTGAAGACGTCCCCTCGGGCCCTGGAAACTTGAGTTAATTAAATTTGAGTGAGTTATTGTCACATTATCGCCGTCTTCTGGCAAGGCATCCCCGATGCCTCCCTCTGCAGTGGTGCACTCGCACAGTGAGAGGCTCCTCCTCGTGAAATACGTTTCTAAGCGTGACCCCCCCACCTCCCCTCCTCCCCACCTCCCCTCCTCCCCTCCTCTCCCATCCCTCCATCCCCACTCCCCGCGCCTCTATTGGCCGGTTCGGGGTCAGCTTAATTGGCCGGCGTGGAGAAGCCGCTTTGCATTCCTGCCGGTGACACACATAACGTATGGCTGCCCCCGAAAAGTTTTAACTGCAGACAACTTTCCTTTCCGAAACGAGGAAACCCAGAGAGAGTCAAGGTGAGCTGTATCTGGATTTGCTGCAGGTTTGTCTCGACTCTGTGTGTGTGTATCCTCGGAAAACCTGCAGAATCCACGGTTATGTTTTTGCTTTTCCTTCCTCCTCAGGGATTTGCATTCACCGGCAGAGACAAGCCAGGCTTCAGACCTGAGTTTCTGCCTCTCACCTACCTGGCAAAAATACTCTCTGATATAGAGGAACAAGGTAGTATCTCTCTTTGTGTGTGTGTGTGTGTGTGTGTGCGTGTGCGTGTGCAGTCTTTGGAGGATTAAGAGAAGGTGTGCATTTGTGGGCCCGCCTTGGTCAGAAGTCAGAAATCTCCATCATAAAGGAGCGAGGGAGGAAAGGAGGGAGTGTGTCGGTGTGTTTTCTGTTCTCCGCGCCTGGCTCTAAGTCCTCCCTGTCGTCTTGCAGCTCTGAACCCTTTCGAGGAGCAGGAGAACGTGGACGCCCGCTTCGTGGAGGAGACGGCTCTGAAGCAGACGCTGATACTGCTGGGCTTTGAGGAGAAATGAGGGGAGGGGGAAGGAAACGAGGGAAGAGGGAAGGGAGGACGAGGATGGGCCGGATGGATGGACCAAAGGGAGAGAACAGCCGTCATCGGCCGACTGGGCCTGGAGGACGAGGAACGGATGGGCGGATGACAGAGAGGGAGGAAGGAGAGATGAATGGTGGGATTGAAAGGCGGAGCGCCCATAAACAACTGTTTGATGACAGATTAGGGCGGGACGGACGGGGAGATGGATGGAGACGCCCCGACGTGAGTGATGGAGTGGAGTCAGAGGAGGGGAGGAAAATATAGACACCCTGGTTTTTTTTCCCCAACCTGATTCCACCGCGCCGAAGATCTCTGCAGGGCGAAACCTTTAGCGATTTCAATTTAAAGAAACATGAAGGTTCGAGTTTCTCCGGTGTGAAATCGATACGGCAGCTATTCGCACAAACTCTGTCTCGTCTCTCTGTATCCGAGACGGCTTCTCCCCCCCCCCCCCCCCCCTCCCCCCGTCTCCTCTTTTCTCTCGCTCAATTTATGAACGTTGATGCCAAACGCCGCTTTATAAATCAAGCACACTTGTTTATCCTCCCGTGCTTCCTGGAGAGCCGCCGCAGCCCATCAACTTGATTACATGCTGACAGAAGCGCGGCCGCTGCGACGCCTGCCCGGCCATTAGACCCAGGCTGTAACGCCGGCCCGTAGCGGAGCCTCCGCCGGCTCAGGAAGGCCGAGGCCAGGCCCGCCTGACCACCGGCGGCAGAGATCTGTAATGTTTAGAGCTGCGGCTGTTGCCCCTCGGCCCAAATCAAAGTGTCGGGCTGGCGAGGAGAAATAGGCCGGGATTCGTCGAGCTTTTCAAGCTGTGCATCATCGAGGTGTTTACTCGACGCTGACATTATGTAGAGGCATCGGGGCTGGGTATGACTAATGTGAAATTTATGCTGGTACGTAGAATAGGATCTGTGTAGTCCGAATCGGTACTTATTATTGAAAGATGTTAAAAGCTTGACAAAAGTGTGGACCAAAATGAGCTTTTTTTAATATATATATGTAGTGAACTTCTCTATGGTACGAAACTACTTATTGTTGAGGAATATACATTATCCGTGTACGTGTGTCTAACCTGTATGAATCTGTCAAATGATTTCATTTCCTTTACAAATCCAACAGTTGCCCTGTCACCTCATGGAAAGAAGGTTTTGGCTGTGCGGAGTTTGCATGTTCTCCCCAGTTACAAGCCTCTTTAAGCTGGTTGGAGACTTTAAATTGCCTCTAGGTGTGTGTGTCTGTGTGTGTGTGTGTGTGTTTAAGAGGGAATGGTGTGTGTGTGTGTATGACCTGTGATGGACTGGTGACCTGTCCAGGGTGTGTTACCTGACTTTGCTATACAGTATGTGGACATAGGCTCCAGCAGACCCCCCTGCGACACAGTTAGGGATGTGCTATATGCGCTGTTGTTCACATACAACAAACCTTTGTTTTCAAGTTTTCACATTCAGACAAAAATGAGAAAAACTGGCTAAAATACTCTAAAATGGCTTTATTTTGATATGCAGTGAGGCTAAAGCACATTCTTGGTCCTAATCTCTGCGTTGAAGAGTATTCATATACAGTAAATACATATACAGTACATTGTTTTGCATTATTACAGTGGTACATAAACTTGCATACACATGAAAATAGGTATATTTTGACTTGCAATCCAGTCAGTAGAAGACACTAGAAATGTTGATTTTGTTAGGAAGTGAAAAAACACTCTCACAAATGATAATGACCTTTGAACCTTTGAAGCTCGTAATGATATTGGTGAGCTAAGACCTCAACTGACCTTTACTATACTTCACTTTGTAACGTTGGGCACCATGATTCAGCGGCTAATCGATCAAAAGACGAACCAAAAGATTTCGCCTCTGAGCATCTGACCTGCTTTTTTTTTCCCTTTTTACCACATTTAGAACAGAAAAGTCGATGCTGCGCTTAATACATGAAAGCAAAGCGGCCAATTCTCCAATTTCATAGTGACTTTATTTGTGTAGGACGGTGTAAAATTGGGCGACGAGCTGTCTCGCAGACCATGACAGGGACCGAGTTAATGAAAAGCTCAGAGGGCTGAAATGATTGGAACAAGGCCGACGCTACTCAGACCTCCTCCGAAATGTAGACATCTGCTTGGAATAACGTGCCTCGATCGGGGCCGAGCTCTTACTGTAAGTGGATGAGACTTTTCTCTGGTAGTGGAGGGTGTGTGTGTGTGTGTGTGTGTGGGTGTGTGTGGGTGGCATGTGTTCCTAATCCTTTTTGCAGTGTCTGAGTGTTGGCACCCTGCGAGACTAAATACCAGAGATTATTCACACCTCATGCTGCCCTTTGATTGGAGAAATCACAAAACTCTCGGGTGCGAGGAGAGAGAGAGAGAGACAGAGCGAGAGAGAAAAAAAGGGATTGCTCAATCACTCGTGTTTCTTCTGTTTACACGTCGAAAAAAAAAGTTTTCTGAGATGAATTGTAAATAAAGGGATTTTTGAAAGTTGACTGTATTCCTCTGGGCTACGATAGTGCTGAAGCACAGGCTCTGTGTGTGTGTGTGTGTGTGTGTGTGCGTGTGCGTGCGTGCGTGTGTGTGTGGAGAAGCTCCGTGGCAGCGGCAGGCTCTTGGCTCGCGCCGTTTCCGGTGAATTTGCTTTGAACCTTGGAAAACGTGGAGGCCTCGGCTCTGTGGGAGCTCGCAGCCAGGCGGCCTGTATCTAGGGGGAGAGGCTCCGGGAAGAGGAGGACGTGCGCCTCGGGATTCCTGAGCGCTTTGGACGGGACTCGACGGGGAGAAGTCGGGAAGTGGCGGCGCACACGCCGAGACGCCAGGATGAGAAACGACAGCGATTTACTGACCGGAGACGAACAGCGTGCCTAGAGGCAACATGACATCCTGGATCGTGAACGTGTTTTGGAAGTGGAAGTGAAACCTGATCAGACTGTGCACATGCTCCTGGTTCTTCCTCGGTATCTCGGTTCAAACTTCCAAGACTGATTGTGAAAGCTCCATGTTACCACTCCAGGAGAAGCTGCTAAGCTCTTGCGTTTCGCATCTGAACGTAAGGTCACATGATCGTTCATGCGAGTGGCAGAGTCGGCAGTTAAGCCTCTATGTGGTTGCCAGATAAGTTGAAAGGGAAAATCGCGACTCCGAGGGGTGGCCTGGGGTGCGTTTGGGCGCTGTTGGAAAACTTCCTGGAGACGATGAGCCACCCTGCGCCCCGCCTGGGCCGCCCCTATCAAAGACGACTGGATACGCCCCTGGAAACGTGCCATGATATCCCAGCACCAAAAGAAGGATTCCTAAAGTAAAATTGCATTTCTGATGAAACCAGTGTTTCATAGCTTCTACTGTGTGTCAGCTTCAGAGATAAAATGAGGGATAAGTGCTTCACTCATCCGTTCTGGGTCCTGTATAAATTCACGTCCCTGCGAGGGGAGAAGGATGAGGCTTTAAAGGACTGAGACTTTAAAACCTCTTCTTAAATGGGAATAAACGTCTCGCTCCTCACTCGATCGCCTCCTCCAGACTGTTATGCAGCCGGTGTTATGCAGCCGGCTAATGGGCACAAACAGTTAGGGGGCCAAGTTTATCTGACAGCTCTCATCATCAGCTTATGGCGGATAATCACACACACACGCACACACACACACGCACACACACACACGCTCTCTCACCTCGTCTCTGGGTGGACAGGGTGTCCTCCAAATCAGATAAACTGAACCTGCTGCCCTCCTCCAGGCATTAAGGATGTTGACTCACACTGTGTGTTTACAGCAAAATACTTATATGCAGCCCTGCAACCTCACCGCATCGACTCGAGAGTCCCCGTCAACAACTCCTCCAACAGCGCCAAACAGTTTCTTTAATCTGACTTACTCCTGTCCCTTCTTAACATTTCAGCACCAGGTGCGAGGCCGCAGAGCTCTGCGCTCGTACGCCTCAGATTTCAGTTTCCTTCCTGGAATCGGGAAAGTGATGGGAAAGGAGAAAGACAGAAAGACAGCGAGAGGAAGGCAGAGAGCACCGAGTGTGCGGGGGCCTCCAGAGAGCCGTGCGACACGGCACTGGTGTGGATTCCTTTCGGCTGACGACGTCTGTCTGCTGCTTGAATCACAGTAAGAAATCGTAACCAGTATTCGCTGGAAGTGTGTCGAAAAGCTCCGATCCGGTTACTGCTGACGGACGGAGCACAGGACGGGACGACTGGTCCACCTGGAATCTCTAGTC
This sequence comes from Karalla daura, assembly GCA_029224185.1. NCBI lineage: Eukaryota > Metazoa > Chordata > Actinopteri > Chaetodontiformes > Leiognathidae > Karalla > Karalla daura. The sequence goes on along the minus strand of CM055209.1, from coordinate 7,957,710 downwards.
CAGCCCAAATCCAACAGCGTCTCGTGATTCAGGAAGGCTTGAGAGACATATCTTTCCACTCTAGCAGACGTCAGTGACAGTCAGAGTATTGTTTATTTTCCGCCTGCCATCTTTTGGCACTGCTGCGGGACTGTTGATGGATGATGGGTAGTTTTTTTGGGGTTTTTTGTGACTTAATGGGGCTCTTCCATAACATAGATCTGGTGCTACATTGCTAGTATGTTGCTTATCCTGTTGGTTAGCCACTAGCTAGTTAGCAATAAATGCTAACTCCGCTAATGCTGTGACAAAAAAGGGTTGCTGCTAATATGTCGTCTGCACGTGTTGGCAGCTTGGGCATCAACAACAGCAATGTCCAGCATGACACAGTAACGGTTGGTTGCGTTGCCAGATCAGATTGACAGTATCCTGCCCTATCACAATTTAACAACTTAACCTGCCAAATCCTGTAAAACCCAGCCCAAAGTCTTGAATTGGACAAGCTTAATACCAACAGATAAACAGTAGATAAAGAACCATTTGTTCTGATCTGTTAAGTTTAACTACTGCCATAATCTTCACATTGTCTAGTTTCTGATGGTCCCTGAACTCCCCTTCCAGTGGTGCCTCGACACTCGGGTGGCACCTGGGGGCCCCGTCAAGTGAGTAAAAAAAATGGAAAAAAATGTGGGCAAAAGCAGCCCAAATTTCATATCCCCGCCCCCTGCATTGTTTTCCCTACCTGATGTAATCAAAAGTCGCCCAAGTAGGCGGAAAGCTGTCCAATCTGGCAACAATGTGTGCTGCACTGATATGTCTTCTGGCTCAAATCTGGTTCTTTCAAAATAAAAAAAAAATCACAATAAAAACTCTGTCCCAATCGTGAATAATCACATTTGATCAGAAACACGCATTCAAGTACAGCGTGTTTCTCTGCCCTGCAGTCTGAGCGTGACCCGGCCTTTTCCAGTTAATCTAAAAATAGGAAATCACAATTACAAACAGATGCAGAGCACAAACCCAACACAGACCGCGAGGACGCGCACACAAAGAGGACGAGGGGGGAAAACAGAGAGGTGTGCCTCCGTGTTTGTGATGCAGGCCAGGACGTGAGTCAAACCGACACTTTTGTGTGTGTGTGTGTGTGTGTGTGTGTGTGTGTGTGTGTGGTGCCCTAGGGCTCCCGGGCTCTGGGCTTTGGTGTGCGGATGTGTCTCATGTTGGCCCCGGGCTGGGGCGGCTTCATGGGGGCCAGGGCTCCGTAGGGTCTGGGGAGAGGCAGCGGGTCGCTCTCTGGGATGTAGGCGCTGGGTCGCGCCTCGGCTGTGCTGTAAACACCGCTGGGCAACTGGATCCACTCGTCCTCTTCGGCCAACTGCGCACACACACACACATATACACACACACACACACACACACACACACACAGACGCGGAGCTTCAATGTTTGACAGTGGGCGACGTGACCTTGGTGCTGCAGCTACAATTTAATTTTGCTGAATTTTAATCACGAAAATGGAATAATTAATTTTCCAGATGATTCTTCTTTAGGTTCTCAAGACAAACGCAAGGACACCAGAGAACGGCTGAGCGTGCGAGGGTGTTTTAACATATTAAACTCGCTAATTGAAAATTCACATTCGAGTGGTTCGAGCGGATCTCCAGATGCTCTCTGCTTCTGTTTCCTCTCTGAAAACGTTAAAGGGATCCTGGAATAGTTGGAAGGTGTAGCCGTCCCTGTTCTGTAGTGTTAACATAGACGCTACGCTAGAAGAGGCATGTAAACAGACATTCACACGTTACCAATGTACCTGAATGGAGATGGTCCGTCACATTCTTTAATCTGTTCAGATTTCCTCCATTAAACCTCCATCTCTTCCATGTCTGTATAAATGTATACAGGAATCCGGACGTGGTGACGTGATGTTCTTGAACCTTCCATACATCTCTGGTAGTAATTCAATAAGTCCAGGATCAAGGTGCTTTCTCATTCTCTGTCATTCTCCCTTTGAAGGGCATGTGAAGTAAATAACATAAAAGCCCTAACCATGCTTCAGTCCATACTAATTCACCCTAACCTTGCATTTGTTGCTCCTCAAGACGTGAATCTTTAAAAGAAATACACTCCGTGTCAAAAAAAAAGGCAGAACGACTGGGGCCGGGCTCTCTAGCTTTTACACGTAGCGTATATAGTTCCATCATAAAGCTGTCTTTACATTACAGCGGAGGCTGTAATAACTGTGAATCTGCTGCAACTGTAAACACACACTCCAACAGAACAATTTAATAATACAGCGCTGCAGAAAACTTTCCCGTCCCTCCCCTCGTAAAGATGAGATACGGCTGGTAGGGCGCCCACAGCGGCCGACGCCATCGATTCCATCCCAGTGCGGCCGATGGATCGGTCTGCAACCGTGGCGGCCACCTGCGGGCGCAGGGACAGGAACTCAGCCACCCCCCCCCCCCCCCCCCCCCCCCCCCCCTTTCGCCCCGCCACGCCATGCAAATGGCCTGTGCCGAAATCCCACGGAGGCTTCAAAGAGATGGCGCTTTCCTCATGCATACGAGCAGCTTATCCGCTGGCGTGTGATCTGAGGGGCTGTGCACGGAACAGGGAATAATGGCTTTGAATGCTTAAGGCAGGGAGGAGGCTGCCAAAACGTACAAACGCACGCGTGTATGTCCAGAATAACTGAACGTGCTGGGTTTGTGCTTGCCCCTTCCCGCGGCCTGGCTGCGCGGCGTGCATGCAGAGCAGTGCGGCGTCTTCCTGGGGCCCGCCGGCCGTGGACGCGGCTGAGGCAATGCAGCTGGGAGGAGCAGCGGAGCCGCGCGCAGCTGGACCGCCCCCCCCCCCCGGGCTCGGCCCGTCCCTGCGTGTGCAACTAAAGCCTCCACTGCGGCTCGTCCGCCAGCCTGTGTTTGTGCGTGTGGAGCAAACTAGCCACGCCGCTGTCTGGCATCGATATGTGTGTTTGTCTGGGTGTGTGTGTGTGTGTCTCCTCACTTGCCTACCTTGAGTAGATTTTGAGAGACTCAGACACCGGGTATCTTGGAACAAGACCCTACACCCATCAGCTACCTTACCTGCTTTACACCTTAAAGGTGTTGCAGGGGCCTGCTGGTGTCTCTGTACCTATGCCATGTATAGGGTAGTGAATACCCAATGGATAGCTCTCCAGCCCATTACCGCACACACACACACACACACACACACACACACACACCACTCACTCTCACACTCACACCTATGGGGGATTGTAAGCCGCCAATTGACCTAAACATGCATGTTATTGGACCGTGGGAGGAAGTGCCCAGGGGAACCAGGGATAGACATTGGGAGAACATGCAAATTCCTTCGGCTCGATGGCTTCGACCATGGACGCACACTGAGATCCTTTTTGCTGCGAGGCAAAAACGTCTCTCATTCGACCTGAACGTGCATGTTTTTGGGATATGGGTGGAAAAACTGTGTGAGAGAGTACTCTACAGCTGGAAGTAAGCCCCTGGAACACTGTTACACTACTACCATGTATCTGGAGGTCATTGGTCTGATCCCTCCTCTTGCAGTCTACCTTTCGAAGCCTCCATGGACAAATTGCTGAACTGTGTATGAATGGTTGATTTGTTGTGCCTTGCACTGACATGGTTGGGGCACGTTGTATGGATGTCCTATTATCGGCTGCCTCACTGAGTGCTGCATGAGCAGCTAAACCAAGAATAACTCTGCTGGAAGGTGGAAGAAGTGCTATAAACACCTTTCAAAAGTACAAGATCAGACCCGAAGACCCGGAAAACGCTCGACGCTGATGTTACCACCCTTGTTCCCAGTGCGAGGCCACTACCACATATACCAACCTGCAACTGAACCTCTTAGTGGGGCAGCATAGTAAACTGTTGCTCATTTTGTGATAGGCGTGCCAAATTTGGTACACCCATTGCTGAATACATGCTTAATGAGTCTGGATATTGGACCATTGCAAATTTTAATTCTGAAGACTGTGGGAGCCAATTTCAAAAATGGCCCGTGGTTACTGGCCTGGAATGTGTTTCCTCGAAACAGCAGCTGAATCATGTTTTCAGCCCCACAAATATAATTTATAGACTTTTTAAAGTGGGGAAAAAGCTTTATTACAATGTGACAGAACGGCTATGTGCACTGGGGGTTCAATTTACAATGCTACCCACCAACAAACCGACCAGATTTTGTGCTTTTATCATTTGTTTTGATATACTGAGCTAAGCCACCCCACTATTTGGTTGCAGGATGGGACAGAAGTGGATGCCATCATTGGATTGTGTGTGTGTGTGTGTTTGTTTGTATGTGTGGAGAGTCTCTCACTTATCTACCCCGAGTCTGTCTGTGTTCCGGCGTACCGCTGTCCCCTTTCTGTCCCTCAGAGCCTGAATCGATCGCTGCCCTTTCTTTTCCTTTGTCACTCAATCTTCTTTTTCTGTGAATCAATCGCTGCCCGGTGATCTCGGCGTTTCGTTACCCTCTCTCTCTCCTCTTTGTCCCTCTGCCTCCTCTTCTTGTCTCTGAGCATCCTCCTCCACTCCTCCTCCGCCTCGGGGCACGGTGGCAGGCCCTGCTCCAGCTGCTGCTGGCATCTGTCCATCTGGAAACACGGGGGCAGCGAGATAGAGAGAGGAGAACGTTCGCTTTGTATTCCTATCACTGCGGCAACTCCGCTCCCCCCCCCCCGGCTCGGTTCAATTCCGACTGCGGCCAAAACCAGATGGCCGTATTAGTGTCAGGGTTTGGCCAGAGTTATGCCTCTGCATTGTGCCACTTGTAGCTGCAGGCGCACAGCCGCTGCGGGGCTTCCTGAGGTCATGAACGCACGCCTCCCAAAACATTCACGAGATGTGTGGGGAAACCTCTCACTCTTTCATGGAGACGGAAAGCGTCGAGACATCCTGCCCGTCCCGGAGTCAGACGCTCGACAGTTCTCGCTCAAATGATGCTTTAGCCCGTGGCTTGACGCCTCCCCTCCAGAGTCGCAGAATCCATTTGAGCTAATGCTTCCGCACAACAGGTAAAAAAGCGATAATCATCGATAATCATCGCCGTGGTGATGCTGAATATGTGTCGGGTTGAGAGCTCCTGCCGCTAATGGCCGCTTTGATCACTGCTGTGAGGAAACGTGTCCAAAATATTGTCTATAGATTGATGCAGACTTGATCTATACTTCCCGAAGAGCCAGTTATGGCCAGTTCACTGTTATAAGCCGTGTAATTATGTAGAAAAACAATAAATTAGATTTGCTGAGTGAGTTTCTGAGACCTCTGTCTCTTCACCAAGATCCTTTAAAACCAGTTGTTAACAATGAGACATGCTTTTTGACTCCTGATGGATTATCACTGCAGTCATGAGCAAGCTTCCAAACTACATTTTCAAGATTTTGCCCTCGGGTTGTGAGTTTGCCTTCAGGTTGTGAATCTTTCTATTTTAACAAGAAAACTTGCAAATGCTGAAAAAGTTTAGTGACACGACATTCGTGTTGTATTCATTACATCATCGTTATGGAACATTTTGTAACCTATTGTAAGGTAAGATTAGGTAGAAAATGTGTGTATTGAATGTAGCTTGTCCTAAATGCATGTATCTCAATGGGTGTTTTTGTTCCTGTGTCTGTGTATGTGTTTGGGTTTCTATGAGGGATAACTGTTTTTATGTCTCCAACATAAAAAGCTGTCAGTAAATTGGCATTTGCACGTGACATATCAAATACGATACAAACCAATCGTTTTTTTTGCTATTTTAATTCCAAAGGATTTGAAGTTTTTCGGACGACCACCCGGGGTCGAGCAGAATCAAACACCACTTCCTCAAAGCGGGGCTCTGTGTCTCGGCTGTTTCTGGTGCTTTTCACCTGTTTGTTTTGGTCTAACCATCCCACAAGTCTCATTTCCAGGAGCAGCAGGTGGCTGTTTTCAGCTTACAAGAGCTCTGATGAACCCACCGAGGGCTTTTCCTACCGCGCACTGCGCAGACAGAGCGAGCGACGAGGCGGCGGGCACAGTGACGCGGTGGAGGCTAAGAGGCCGGATATTTGCCTCAGAACTCGAAAGGAGAGGAAATATTGGACGCCGCTTTAAAGTCGGGCTGATATGAGCCAGGAAATGAAAAGTGCCATGCCCGTGTGTGAGAGAGGAAATATATTATAATAGGCTGGTTAGGTAGATATTTGAGCTTGTGGAGAGGCAGTGGAAGATACAAATACTACTTTTAGTAGCTCTCATGTGTCTTATGCATCAGTTTCTAGTGTCGCTGAAGGATAAAATGATGCCTGTCAAGCATCGTTGACTTTTTTTCCCCTCTAATTGTCATTGTTTTGTCTTTACGAATCCCACAGAGTTTCCTTTTCTTTCTCACTTTCTTTTTTTTTCTTTTGCTTATTTAGACAGATTATTATCGAATCTCGCTCCGTCTCCCTCTGTTGTGCCCATTGATTTGTCCCGCTGTGCAAATGAGCCGGAGACAAATGGGGTGAGAGATGGCACACAGCGAGAGGCGCCGCGTCGCCCGCTTCGATCGCGGCCGGCCGAGAGTGACAGGAGTGATGGGGGAGGCGGTGGGAGGGCCGAGGGGGCGGGGGGGAGGAGGGGGGGGGGGGGGGAGAGGGGGGAGGAGGAGGGGGGGGGGGGGTCCCAACCTGGCGCTCCTTCTCCGCGATGTCCTGCTGGAGGCACAGAGCGGACGCCTGCTTCATGGACAGCTCGGCGGAGACGGCCATCAAACGGTGGTTGGCGTTGATTACCTGAGCCCGGAGCTCGTTTAGCTGAGGACGGACAAGTCACGCACACACACACACACACACACGCGCGCACACACGCAGGCTAGATGAGTTTCATCCCTGGTTTAACGCTTTGATTCACACGGGGTGCAAGGTGTGAAGCTGTAACCCATCGGCGTGATCCGCCCTGGCGCGCTGTGATGATGCGGTTCTTTTCAATGTCGTTCACTGTTCACTGCAAACCCCCGCACCCGCCCTGCCTGACACGTACTGTACTATCTCGGCTCGAGCTACGAATCCCGCGCTCCGGGCCTTTGTATATGTATATTTCATGAGCGAGAGAGAGAGAGAGAGAGAGAGAGGGGGAGATACAGCCAGCGGAGGGAGGGAAGGAGAGACTGAGAGTCCGAGGAGACCGCCGTGCTCGGTCAACTTGCTAGTGCCAGCGCGTCTGAGGGGGGGAGGCTGGACTCCTCAGATAGCCCATGAATGATGACATAACAGCCGTCCCGGCACACGTGTGTTAATCTGTGTGTGTATCTATCCCGAGTGCCGCTGCAAACAGCAGCTGGATGTTCTCCCGTGTGTGTGTGTGTGTGTGTGTGTGTGTGTGTGTGTGAACATAATACCTGGATGGGTGAATTTCACCAGACTTGTTGGGATCAGACCATTTATCAATGGTTGAGGTCATCTAAGGTACATTTTATATAGTCAGTCTGTTGACTGTGGATGCTCCTACTCTTCTTGTCTTAAGTTTTTACATTTACATATACTTTATTCAATTTAATTTTCATTTTTAGTTATATTTTGGGATTCTCTGTTAAGTTTATATTTGTGTATCTACAGTAGGGACAAGAATTTCATTGTTCAGTGTGACGGTCTGTGTAACATATGACCATTTTGAATCTGGAATCTATTCCTATATATCTATATATTGGTTTGGACTGATGCTTATGGGTATGTTTTTGTGATATCCGCTCTAGTGTTTCAAACCTGAACCCTCTCTCATCCTCCACATTAAAAGCTGATCTATTGGGTCGGCCATGAGGCCTGGACGCGGGACTGGATATGATGGGATTTGGCGTCACAGGAAACGCCAAGCCTCGGCCGCCGTCCAGAAACAAAGAGCGCGGCCCCGTGCGCGTGCGGGATCTGAGGCCGGGCGCCGGGCCGTGTCGGGGTGCATCTGGTCGTCTACCTCCTTGGCCAGCGCCAGTCTGTCCCGCCGGCAGCTCTGGGCCTGCTCGCTGAGAGGCTTTGTGAGCCGGGTCACCTGGTCCACCAGGAGTTCTCTCTCCAGCACCTGCCTCTCTCGCTCGGCTAGATTCACCTCCAGCTACGCACACAGACACGGGGATTAGTCGGTTTCTTTTTTTAGCATGCTACGAAAAGGAGAAGGGACGAAATCGAGAAAACGTGACCTGAATTCATTGGACGCGCGCTTACAAATCTCCCCCGTTGTGTTGTGTGACGCTGCGTACCTTCTCAATCTTCCTGACCAGTTCCGCACTCGAGGGATCCGCGCCCTTAAGCTCTTTGTGATCCACCGTTCGGCTCAGATGCGCCAGGGTCTTGTCGTTCTCCTCCGACAGCTGAGAGACGGAGCAAACACAAAGCACAACAAGGCGCCGTGGTGATTTCCAGAACGAGCGAGCGGAGGGCACGAAAGCGAAAGCGAGGCATCCGTCTGCCGTGGTTCTGTGTGTGCAGAGCCTCGTCCTCCGGGCATTCGGGATACTCACCTGCACGGGGAGTATGAAAGACAAAAAAAAAAACGTTAGCTGAAGGGCACCGTCTCTGCTGGAGCCACTCCCCACTCGGCGGCATGTCACTGGAAGAGCGCGATGAAAAGAAACCAACATTTAAAAAGCCACGAGATCCCTCCGAGGGGCACTGCTCCTTTTCTCTTCCCCTTTTTTTTTGTTTTTATTCTCCAACATCCCTCAGGACGACGGGAATAGAAGGCGAGGCGAGGATACGCAGGAAGGCGCGAAGACGACGGGTTAAGAGAGCGGAGGGGGACAGAAGGGGAGCGTGAGGACAGGAGGCGGCGTCGCCGTGGAGCCAGGCCTTCAGCGTCTTTCCTCGTGCCTGCGACAGAGCACATGGCCAAGAGCACTCAGGCGTCTTGTTTCTCCTCACGGTCGTCCACGTGCGGCCGGGAATGCGTCCGCGTGCCAGCACGCGGGGTCGAGAGGATTCCGGGGGCGTTTCGCAAGAGAGCGGAGGCTCTCGGCAACGTTTGCCTGACCTCAAGGTGTGAAAGAAAAAGCCGAAAGCGAAACAAAACAAAACAAAAACAATCGCACGAGACGTGGGTTTTTGTTCACAGAGGAAGTCCGCAGGGCACCTTTAAGTCGACGCGTCGAACACAATGCCGAGCTCGCGATGTTTGTGGCGTCTGGGACGCGAGGGTTTTCTGCCTCTCTCTCTGTTTTGCATCGACCTGGGTGAGCAGACGAGGAGTTCTGGCGGGACAAGTTCACGCTGGAGATGAGCCGATCCACGCCTCTATAGCACCCGTCCCATTCTGACACAGTGGCGATTCCTGCACCCGTTATGAGAGGACAAGCGGATTGGATATGAATGCATTATTATGTATCTATGTCAGAGTTTCTGTGCAAATACGTAGCGGCTTGATCTCTATTGAAAGTGACGGATTGTGTCTGTTTCTCTGTGGCCTGTTGACGGACTGGACTTTGGATCGGTCCAGAGGATCGGTCCTTAGAATTACGTAAGAATCGTACCCGGATCTCGTCTGGCCCCCTGTTCATCTAGACATGTCTGAAAGGAATACTCTCCCACCCTTGTGGGAGACAGTTACAGATGCGCACCGTCGAGGGAGTCATTACATAACTCTATGTTTTGGTCTGATGGTCAAAGCACACACTCCAAACAGGCCCCGCGCAGCTCCCACGCAGTACGCTGTCCGCTAGTTTACCGCCTAAAAGATTAATCACACGGTTAAAGATGAAAACAACTAAAACGTTCATCAAAGGACGGTAATTGCTGCATCCAACCCCAAAAGAGAGAGTCAGACAGCCCTGAGGGGGGAGATGTGGGCTCCCGCTGTAGCCGCGCTGGGATTCACCTGGTTTCATGCGAGCTGCGGCCGCCTCTAGCATCCATTTCATTCGGATTACGTGCAGATGGAGACAAATAAGACAAGTGGCCCCCTTAAAGTTGTGCGAATGGAAATAGGCAATTAAAGGCGCCGCAGAATCTCCGCGGGGCTGGAGTCTCGTGGGCGTCTGACGCCTCTCGGCCCCTATGGGTGAAAACGCAAGACGCAGAGACGAAGACCTGGGACGGACGACAGGGGCCGTGAAAGGGACATGAGCGGAAGACGGAAAAACCAGGGAGGGGGGGCGAGGGGGAAGGAGGCGAATGCGCGTCGATGTGCAGTGATTGGCGGTGGGGGGAGGAGGGTGAAAGGTGGAAAAACAGGAAGGAGTGCTGTGCACAGGTGGCTCCACCCGGCTTACGAAACCCCTGTCCACTCAACCATACGGACTGCGCGTGTCCGCTCGTCTGGGTGTTTAGGCGTCGGACCTAAAGACGGCGTGGAACAAAGCGATGGCTCCCCTCCCCTTCGGCTTTCGATGAAGCCTGGAAGCTCCTGGAGGCAGAGGGTGAGCCTGATTAAGACAGACCCCGGGGCCGGTGCGTCTCCCCGGACGTCATGTGACTCCAGTTCAAAGCGAAGAGCGTGACCGTCAGGTGATCAAACGGGGGGCGGCGGAGGGGCCAAGGTTCGCCGTGGCTCGGGGGAGGAGGCGGGAAAGTCCGGAGCCCGACAAAGCTGACAGCAAACAGCGGAGAAGCCGAGGCAGAGAGATGCACACAGAGAGACGGATAAAAGGCCGACAGGCAGGAGATGAAGCGGAGAGAGGCGCAAAGGAGAGACGGGGGAGTGAGAGGAGGGGGATGGGATGGGATGTGAGAGCCGACGAGAGGAGACGGAGTTGGAGGGAGAGGAGAGATGTGTGGAGGAGCAGGAATCGGGGCCGACCAGCAGGGACCGGGGTGATCTGCGGCTTCCACGCAGAACGGGAGCCGGCAAACGCAGCTCGGCTCGCGGCGCGAGGATCGAACGTGTCGAGCGTTGTTCGCAAAACCCGAAACCCCCCCCGCGCCCCGCCCGACGCCGCACTGTACGTGATGAGGGGATGAAGCCAGACTCGGCGCCTCGTGAGGAGGAGCCCTGTTTACTTTCCCACATCCGGCCTGTGCGGAGAGAAAAGCGACGGGGCGAGCCGGGATTTAAAAGGAAAAAAAAAAGGCCAGCGACAGAAAAAACAACAAAAAACACTGGGTTGATGAATCCAAGTGACGCAAGGATCTGGGCTGAGAGTAAATTATGAAGCGGAGACGCCGACATCCAGGCAAACAGGCAAAACGCGACTGATGAAGCACAGATGGTGGAGGAAACAGGTGGGGAGGGGGCGGGGGGGGGGGGGGGGGGGGGGCAGAGAATAGATCTTCAAAGTAACCCGGTGCAACAAGCAGAGGGGAGCACTAAAGCCCGACAGTGCGTGCTGCAGTGACGCCACAGTCGATCTGAACTTGAACGTGCTAAGCGGCTGTGTGGGACGCCAGAGCCCAGCCACCTCCTGCACGTGCTGCTCAGGAGCCTCCGTTCAGACGGCCCGGAGCGAGGAGCACGGGCGCTCTCATGCCGGGCAAACGTGGGAGGGAGACGCGTTCGAGCGACAACAGAAGCCCGGGCGCGGCTCGGCACGGCCCCGGAACTCCCCGGGGGGGCCGGAGCGCAGTCGCGTTAGCGCCGCTTCAAGCGCAGGTGCTAGGCTGGAGTGAAGGGGAGAGAGCGGGGAGGGGAGGGGAGGAGCCAGGTGGAGGGAGAAGGGGAGCTCTCTGGTCTCCCAGAGCTTCTTGAAGGCGGCGAGGGACGCCCCGGCTCTGACGGTGCTCGGAAGCGATCCTGCCATCGCTCTTTGGATTAGCACGACCACGACTGAAACTCCAATAAGAGCGAGGAATCAATGCACTTTGTCAAGGGTGTCCAACACAATCATCCACTATTTCTGGAATACAGTACGTTACGAGTTGTATTAGCTGCTAGCTTTATTAATTCTAACCATCCGAGGTGAAATCTGCCAGACGGGAGGATGGTTCTGTGCTCGGTGAACGGTGAGCAGCCAGCGGGGGCTGGAGGAGCGGCGGGGGGGCGAGGCGCCTCCTCTTTGTGCTGGTCGAGCACCGGACGTGTGGCCGCGCTCCGGGCCATCTGCAGCGACGGACGCCCCAGGCCGTCACGCCCGTCCAGGTGAGGGACCGCCCGAGGCGGGACCGGCGGCCGGGCGGCCCGGGAGACAGAGAGATCCCAAAAAACTGGAGTCGGCTCCCTCCAGTCGCGGATCCGCGTCCCACCCTCGCATGCCACGACCCGGAGACGTCTGAACGCCGCCTGACGGATGGGACACCCCTCCTCCTCCTCCTCCTCCATCCTCTCTCTCTCCCATCAATCCATCTTCCTCTCTCTCCCTTTTGTCGGCGCGTGCCCTCGCTGTTAACGTTTCCTCCTCCTCCTCCTCCTCCTCCTCCCTCTGTTGTTCGGGCTCCGATGTTTGTCTTTCTCTTTGCAGTCATCTGTCTCGGTGTCTGTGTCTCTGTACGGGGGGGGGGGCGCCTCTCTGTTTTCCTCCGTCTGACAGTCACAAAGAATGGCCGCCTTCTTGGCTCGTGAAGCCGCAGAGCTCGTGCGTGTGACGGCGTCTCGCCGGAGAGCGATTTGCACGCCGTTTCCGTAAACCCCGCCGCGTCCGCAGTTAGCGCGAGGGCTTCAAAAGCGGCGTGACAACAAAGACAAACGATGACCCTGTTTACGCGCCACTTCCCCAAATCAGGCCTACAAAGCACCTCCCGATTAACAGTCATAGAAAGACAAACGGGCGGACCGGTGAGGCGGAGAGGTCAGCGAGGCGAAGGAGCGGTGGAGCCGCAGCCCTAATGAGGTCACGTGAGGTTCATTGGCAGAACATGCGGGCGGAGGGAGACGAAGCCAAGCTTTCGCGGGCCCCGGATGGAGGCGACAGTTACAGTTCCCCCACACAAAAGAAAGAAACAATACTTGAAGGGCTGTCAAATCATATTGGTTATCTTCAAGCCGGGGGTAACGTCTCCCTGGAGACGACTCAGAATCAGCGCCTGGTCTTACAGTGAGGCTGAGCGTCTGACTGTTTTGTTCATCGTCATGAATGAAAACGTGACGAAGTCACATTTGGGAGCCGGGGCCCGTACGCTGCACGTGGCGGTGAGAGGAGACTCGTGGAGCGATACGGACTCCGCTGCCTCTGGATCCTTGGGGGGAAACCACGCGGCAGCTTCGAAGCACCTGGCAGCGTAAGCGCCTCCCTCTCGGCCCGTGGGATGGGGGGGAAGAGTTGGGAGGAGAGGGTTCCTGTCTGTCTAAGACGTGAAAGAGAAGTGGGAGTGGGGGGGGCAGACCGTGCGCGACCTTAAAGGCAATAAGGGAGCAGGAGCCAGCCAAGGTGAACCAGGTGGCATAGAGAAGAAGAAAAAAAGTGAAAATTGTTATGTCAAGTAGAGTGAATTACACAGAAACGCAACATGGCCGGCGTGACTGCGTTTGGGAGTCTCCGACAGGCGGGTGGCAGAGGTGAACTTTCTCACTTTTACTGGTGGCAGAGTGTAAACACTGGCACACAGCACATCCATCATCTGTCTGCTTCTTAAGCCGCTGCACACCCGACCGGGGTCCGGTCGGACGGAGGCCGCTGCAGCCTTGGCAGAGTTTCACCTGTCGATCTGTCCGGCATCAAAGCAAGGTTCCCCCACGGACTGGAGAGGCTCGCGTGAGGAGGGCCTGGCCCGTGGGTCACACGCTCCTGGACGACGGTTCAGATCCACGACGCTGTGCTATAACCGAGAGCAGGTTCAGCGGAGGGGGGACCCAGAGGAGCGATAGAGGAGGTCATTACCACCGTGCTCCATCAAATGATACAACTCCCCTGCACCATAGTGGACTAAGTGGTAAAAGCTGATTCATATTCATGTTTTATGTATTTATCTCTCTCACTCACTCCACATCGGGGACAGAGAAATGTAACTTGACTGTTTTTTAGGGACGGTCTTGGCTGGGTTTTTCTCCTCTTATTAATAGTCTTAATCATGTCTGTGTTGCTTAAACTGTACTAATGCATCCCTCTCATCTCTTCCCGGGGAAAGTCTCCAGTCCCTTAATGGACCGACTGCGGCAGTCGTCCTCGGCAGGCCTCAGGTGATTCTAATGGCTCTGAGCAATAGCCTGGTGCTCACGACGTGCTGTGCCAACGACTCCACAGAGGTTTAGATGCTGGGTTTCTCCACCAGAAATGCAGACGCTTCCTGGATGAGAGAGGAAACGTCCTATCTACATAGTAGAGTTCAGTCGCCACAGCTTACAACTGTTTGGACTGTGTTCATGCACAATAGGTTTTGTTCCTCTTCCTATCTAGCTACCAACTAACACATATCTTGCTAATTTCACTTGTTTTGAGTACCTTTTTCCTCCATTTTAGTGTTTTTATCTTCTTTTTACACATTTTTCAGAGTGCACTCACACCCAGTGTTGCCAGATCTAGTTGAGTTTCCAGCCCAATCACCATTTAAAACCCGCCCGATCCAACCAAACCCCGCCCAGAGACCTGCCAGACGTTGGCAGAGGAGCTTCATATCCTCGTCAGATGCCCACAGACACACAGTAGATAAAGAGCCATTTGTAAGGTGATCCGTTCAGTTTAACCGATTCTCAAGTTTCCGATGGTACCTGAACGCCACCTCTCTATTAGAGTGGCGCCTGTGTGGGGGGGCCCCATCAAATAGAGCCGCGTAGTTTGCTTATGGCTCTGTGTGGACTACATGTTACACGGTATTATGAGCTGTTTTCACAACAATAAGAACAGATGTTGGCCAAAGTGGCTGGAATTCTCACGCACCCACCTGCTTTTTCCCTCGAGTAATCCTGAGGAGGCCGATCGGGTGGAAACCCAGTAACGGCGCTCAGACCCAGGGCCCACTCAGAGTCCCGGATCCCCCTGAACGAACAGTGCAGGTGCATGTTGTGGGACTCCGGGAAGAGCCACCCAGACGCAGACAGTCAGCGGGGGTCCTCCCCACAGCGCCCACCGCCCACCGTGTCACGCGCCACACCACCCGTCACCTCGTTAGAATACGAGCGGCTTTCATTCCAAGTGTCAGTGGGTGGTAACGGTAACAGGTTCCAGACTTGTCGGATGGAGATTATTAAGACAGAGAAAAGGAAAGAGAGAGCGGGCAAACAATGATGATTCACCGCTTTGGGGACGGAGCAGCCCCAGCCCGTTATCAATCACACTCCGGCAGTGGCAGCGCGTGCGTGTGTTCCATAGGTACAGCATGGGCCTGATGCACATCTGCATGTGCGTAACAGGGCTGGGCAGGGGACTGATGAGCAGTGTGTCTGCGTGCGAGGTGGCGCATGTGCCGGCAACTCATAAACAAGTTGTAAATCCGGGCTCGAGGCGGCGGCCTCCGTTTGCTTTGCGCCAATTAAAATTCCTCGGAGCAAATGAAAGCCTCGGAGTATATTGAACCTCAATAGTCTCGCAGATGGCCCGATCCGTCTTTGTCAAAAATTCCCATCAAAGGGGAAGGGGGGGGGGGGGGATCTGTCTGCAGTGAACAGATAAACCGGTCACAGATGAATACAAACACAAAATATATATAATAAATCGACAGCCGGGCGACTGCGCGGAAATTGAAATCGCATAGAGAATGGATTTGCGGGGCGTGCGAATGGAGCCGGCCGCCTTCCGGCACTCAGACGCCCCCCCCCCCCCATGCCCCCCCATGCCCCCCCCCCCCCTCCACCACCACCACCACCCCTGGTTCTTGAATCGGCTTTGTTTGTGGAAAGTGATTCGTAAAATCATTTGCTCTTTACGCACAGAGGAGGAGGACGGGGGGGGGGGGGCATAAAAACCAATGGCGGTTCTCACTCAAAACCGCGCGCATCAGAGAGAAGAGGACGTGTGTGGGATGACATGGCTCGAGAGCGGTTTGTGTGTTTTCGCGGCGTACGTGAGCCGAC
The DNA here is from genome assembly GCA_029224185.1 of Karalla daura. Taxonomy (NCBI): domain Eukaryota; kingdom Metazoa; phylum Chordata; class Actinopteri; order Chaetodontiformes; family Leiognathidae; genus Karalla; species Karalla daura. The sequence goes on along the minus strand of CM055209.1, from coordinate 7,941,901 downwards.
CCTGGCTGCTTGTGGCTTCCTTGGCAGCGGCGGCGGGCACGGCCTCCGGTGCTGTGGTAAACCGGACCACAGGAATGAAGAAACGCCTCTCGATCTGTCTGCTCGACTGCACGGACGAGCACTGGAAGTCCCTCGCAAAACAAAAGCCTCTCGGACGCAGCCTGAAACAACCTGCGTGGGCAAATGTAGTCCACGCAGACACATAACTCGTGCATGAAACCAGCCTTACTTTCAGTTGCAGTTTACATTCTCCTCTTCATCCCGTCATCTTTGGCAATAGTCAACCCACTCATCCAAGCCACCTGTCTCCTCTTCCTCTCGGAAAAATGTCCTCTGTGATCCCGACAAAATAAAAGCACGATCTGTCGGTCGCTTTAACAGCTCACCCAGTACGGCCATCCAGATGAATCAGAGACACCACAACACGAACGTGTCCACAAAGTGAACTGCGGGAGATGAAGTTCACGGCCTTTGCACACGATATAACCACGAAGATCGTTATCTTCAGAAAACAGCGAACCGACGGCGCACTTGTGCGTGGGCCACACGAAGCCATCGTGGCCGTCTGGATTCGGCTCTCTGGCCTCGAGTTTGACACGTGTGCGTTTGAAAGTACCATCCGGGGACCATGAACGTCTATCAATAACCCAGATCGCAATCTGTCGAATCATCGCTGACATGTTTCGCTCTGGACCGGAGCCGCTGGACGGAGGGACAGACTGGCGGGCAGCGGCTGCCGAAAAAGGACAGAAGGCAGGAATGTGCGGCGCCCGCGGCCAAAAGCAAGGTCGGTCCGATCAGAGAGGGGAGGGGAGGGGAGAGGGGAGGGAAAGAGAGGGGAGAGGAGGCTGGAGGCTGGAAGGGACTTTCTGGTACAACAGACCCTTCCAGCGTAACACGAGCTGTGAGAACGGCTCGGAGGACAGAGTGCAGAGAAAAGAAGGTGAGGGCCGAGGAATGAAGAGCAAAGAAACCGACCACGGGGGGGGGGGGGAAGACGACGAGGACGGCGGCACCGGCGATAGCTCTCCTCGGGAAATGACAAACAGCAGAAGGAGCGAGCAGATGGAGGAGAAAGGGAAGGGGTGCGTGTGTGTGTGTGTGTGTGTGTTTTTCAAAACAACAGCACATGGCGAGAGCCTCTTTCCAGCGCCACGTTCGTCCAGAAACGCAAAGAGCGCCAGCCTCAGATGAGAGAGGAGCCGGGTCCAAGGGCGGCTCAGAGGCAGGGCCTGTGATCCAGAGCTGCAGCACGCCCAGTCCCAGGACGCCCCCGCTGGCAGGGACAGCCCGCTCTCCCTCCCTCTCTCTCCCTCTCTCTCTCTCCCTCCCTCTCTCTCCCTCCCTCTCTCTCCCTCTCTCTCTCTAGGCCTGTCCGCCTCCACGCGTTGCAAAGTCATCGGCTTTTCCTTCCCCGTCCGTCGTTTATTCAAAACCCTGGGCGCCGTTGGGAGGTGGTTAGGCGGGTCGTTGTTGGTTTTCTCTGGGATCTTTCTGCAGGATTTGCTCGGCGAGGGAGGTGTTCCCGGCTCCCCCCGCGCGAAGCAAAACTGGAGAAACGCCCCCGCCGCGATAAAGCGGGAATCTGCGGCGACGAAGCGAAGGCTGTGAAGTGGCCGCTCTCACACGAGGGATCAAAGACGGCCCGGGGGAAACGCAGTCATGATGTGTGAACCGGGATAAACAAAACATTAATGCTGCTGATCGTTTTACTTTTGAGTCTGTGAGAACCTAAGATTAGACAGAGCACTTTAGGAGAGAAGAAGCGTGCAAACAATTGACCTGTGTTGTGTTCAGAGTGAACGCTTTTGCTGTTTTCTGAGTAGATTCATTAGACGCAAAGAAGAGAAGAAAGCCAAGTAGCTGATGCTACTCTATACGCTCTACATGTAGTGTGTGCTAGAGCAATTAAGGTTTTGTGAGCGAATTCTCTCATCTGTTCTTTCTGGAGTTCTGGAGTTCCCCGAACTTGACAGAGGCACGCACACACACACGCACGCGCACACGCACACACACACACAATCATCCGGTGATCCTAAGATCCTGTGAGGACTCACCCCTGACATAAATCACATCAATGTCTTCAACACACACACACACACACACACACACACACACGCACTCTCGCACAGAATTTGCCAGTAGATCCTAATCCAATCATGCAGACACGCTCTGTGTTATCGGCAAAAAAACCTTTATCTCCTGATTTGACCTCAGAGAGGAACAAACTGACGGTCTTTAGCTTCCTCCAGACGAGCCGGGCTGTTTGAGAGTGAAATCCGCGCTAATTAGCGGAGATGTGAATGGATATGAGCCCGAGCCGCATGAGCAGGCGACCCGGGGACGCCGGGGTACAAAGAGGATGAGGTGACGGACGGATGGATGGAGGGATGGATGGATGGAGGGATGGATGGATGGAGGGATGGATGGAGGGATGGATGGAGGGATGGAGGGATGGATGGAGGGAGGGATGGAGGGATGGAGGGATGGAGGGATGGAGGGATGGAGGGAACCTGCAGAGGCTGTGCACAGAAAGGAGGGAGCTGTAACACAAACCCCTGGCGGAAAAAGAGGAAAGCATTTCATAACCAAGCGCACCTGCACTTCAGCTTCTTCTTACTTTCGGGAAACTTTAGCCTAATGTCTCATGGATTAAGCCTGAGAGGAGACGTTCAGAGAGAGAGAGAGAGAGAGAGGGAGGGAGAGAGATGGAGAGAGAGAGAGAGGGAGTGGGCGTCGTGAGCCTGACGACGGGAAGAGATTTTAATGAGTGATTTCCACGAAACGCTCCTCGACAATTTTAAAGCAGGCGCCATACGTCCTTCCGCCCACGACTTTTCAAGCAATTAGCTATTAGTTCTAAACGTCTACCCTGTTTTGATTTGTTTCCTCCTCCCCGCCTCGCAACCTGTCAATTAGCAGACAGCGGTGACACCCAGACGCTCTGAGAGGAGCTAAACTCTTTGCTTTTGCCCCCCCCCCCCCCCCCCACCTGGATCTGCAGCGTGGTGATCTCTCCCTCCATCCTCTTCGCGAGCAGCACGTCCTTCCTCTTCACGTCTATCTGCCTCCTCGCCTCCTTAATCTCCAGCCGCGCCTCCCTTATCTCCTTCTCCAGGGCCTCCGTCTCCACGTCGCCCTCGGTGATGGCCGCCTCCTGGATGCCGATCTTCTTGCGGTAGTGGAGTATCACCTCCTCCTGCTCCAGCAGCTGGATGCCGCTAACACACACACACACACACACACAGACAGTAAGCATCTCAGATGGGGCGTGTGCCTCCGGGCAACGTGTCGTCTCTACGTACAGGGAGTTGCGGCGCTGGATGGCGGTCTCGTGATTCTTGTTCACTTCCAGGAGATCCTCCTCCTGGGTCTTGATAATGTCTGTGAGCCTCCTCAACTCCAGCTTGGCGTCTTGACACTCCTGATTGATCTGACAGTGCCTCCAGGCCACCTGACGCACGACGCGAGGAAGAGGAAGAGGGGGAGGAGGAGGAGAAAAGGAGAGCGAGAGAGAAAAGGGAGAAGACCGGGGTGAGAATGTAAATAACACCTGCTGGGAGGACGCCTCTTCTCTTCTCTCGCCTTGAAGCGGGCACGGCTGCGCTTGCTGGCGCGGGAGAGGCCGGGGTCTGCGGCGGAGAGGAGCACGAGGCGTTCACAGACTGCTGTAAACTATCACGCCGCTCCGGAGTCTTGCGAAACCAGACGCCGCGTCTTACGCAACCGGCCGGAAACGCTCCACGATCACTCGATGCCGCGTGACAGCAGCTCGGTTCAACGGCGGGCCTCCCGGATCACATTGTTCTGTATGACATGTTAAATCTGTTTGTTTTAACAGCCCAGTTCCACAGGCTCTTTCCCTTCGTTTCGAGTGCGTGTGCAATTTTTGTGTGTGTGTGTGTGTACTTTGGAGATGTCGTTGCGCAGTTCGTCTCCCCTTCTCGAGCTGCTGGAGATCTTCGCACGAGCCCTGGCCAGCGATCTGGACGGACAAAGACAAGTCAGGGAAAAAACAAAACAAACAGAAAACGCCCTCATTGCAGGGCTATTGCGGGATGTTAACAGGAGCGTCTGAGGCTCCCTCCGCACCTGTCCTTGTGGATGAGGACGCCGCGCTGGATCTCCGCCTCGTTCTCCTGCACCCTCGCCTGCTCCGTCAGCTCGGCGGCCGTCTGCGAGGCGCTCTGCCTCAGCTTCACGTACTTGTTCTTCTCCTCGGTAATCGCGTGGCACAGCTTGGCGTACTGCGATAGTCTAAAGCGGGGAGAGATGCAGATTAGCGCGTGGCGAGCTCGGCGTCCTCGGTATCCATCCTTCGATTAGCTCTCCTGTTCTGCACGCGAGCGGTGCGGGTGCAGGCGGGGAATACGCCCTGGACGTTCACCCGCACCATTCTAGACTCTGCCGCCAGCCTCGGGTTTTGGACTGTGGGGGGAACTGGGAAGCAAAGCCATGCAGACACGCAGACCCCGGCCAGCAGTGCTCTGAGTCCAAGCAGGAGCCGGACCCAGGTCCTGCTCGCTGTTGCCTCTCCACTGGCATGCTGGTGTGCTTTAGAAAAGCTCAACCGCACTGACAAAAACGTTCAGAGTTCTGGAAATCATGAAGTGAGTCCCGCCACATGGTATCAGTGTGCGCAGACACAAAGAAATGCAA
>CM055209.1:7827242-7934742 GCA_029224185.1 Karalla daura | reverse complement strand
ATGACTCTGATCATGATTCTGTGTGTGTGCGTGTGTGTGCGTGCGTGTTGGTATCTAACCTCGGCCCTGAGCAGTTCCCGGTGCTTCTGGCCCCTCTCCTCGGCTTTGATCTGGGTCAGACAGCGGAGGTTATGGAGCTCCTCTCGGAGGCGGCTGGACTCCCATCAGCAGCCCCTCGATCACCCCGTACTGCCGCTTCCTCTGGTGCTCCTCCTCAGTGACGGATACCTGGTCGGGGACACGCCGCTCTTTAGGATCGCTCCTTAGATCTGAGTTATCGCCGCTTTGCTTCCACTTGAGGGTCAGAGCAGAGCGGTCTGAGGCTTCAGACTCTCCACAGACGGGTCACAGGAGCTCAAGAACATGACACATCCGAAGAAAGGAAGGAAGTGCCTGGACAAAGGTGCAACTCGCCCGAGGGGGGAGAGATTCACAGACGTGTGTTAGATCCTGGAGATGAGGCGGCGCGTAACCAACGCTCCCCTGTCACCTCTCTGTCTCCCCCCGGGCGCGTCGCTCCCACCTGCTTCTCCAAGCCGACTTTGAGGGCGTCCACCTCCCGCTGCAGCTCCGTCCTCCGCTGGGCGCCGGCCTCCGCCTCGGGAACGGCGTCTAGCTGGACGTGACGGGGACGGAGAGTGACGTTAAAATCACTGGCGGGCGAGAGGAAAATAACTAAACTGCGCTGGCCAATTGCTGTAGAGGGACGGACCACAAGGACCTGGGGACAAAATGGACCGAGCTTCCGATCGCATCTAGAGCGTACACGTTCCCGGCCCGTATTGGAAAAGAATGAACGCCATACACCAGAGCCTCCCGGAGGCCTGTGCTGGACGTCCCCAGGCCGGTCCCGGGCCAGGAAGTGGAAACTCATGTGAGCGTGGTCGGACACCCGGGCCCGGGGGCTCACCTGAGCCTGCAGCTCGCCGTGGACGGCCCGCGTGCTCTCCAGCTGCTCGCCGGCCGCCGCCAGCGCCCGCTCCGTCCTCCTGAGGCTCTGCGTCCGCCTGAGCGAGGGAACACAAACGAACACGCGCTCGCCTTCAAAACGCCGCCCCTGATGGCCCGCACGCACCAGGAGGCTCTGGATAAAGGCCGCGGGGTTGGTGCGGATCCTGCCAGCGCACGCGCAGCCTTCTCTGAGGCTGTGCTCTCTCTCGCCATCCGCCGTGTCAGATGGTTTTCTTTCCTGCCTCTGCTTTTTCTCTCTCTTTGTCAAATGCATCTAAAATTGCTGCAGCGAGCAGGCAGATGAAAAGGAGAGAAACAAAATCCCCCAGCGCTGAATGGAAAGCTGTAAAGAATGAATTTCGCCGGGTATTTTTGGGCGCGCTGGTGTGAGGATGGGTTGTGCATTGACACGCGGGGGGGGGGTTGGGTTGGGGTGGGGTGGGGTGGAAGCGTGGGGGTGGGGGGGGAGGGGGGGGGCTCATTTACATGTGTAATGGAGCTCGGCTCATCACTCTGTACCTATTTTTCTCCCTGAGCTGCGCGGCTTGAGTCGCGTGCAGGTGCTTTCGGTCCCACGTGACGTTCCGCAGCTTCATTTCCAAGATTCCTCTGGGGATGGAGGGGGCGGGTGGGTGGTTGGGAGGGGGTTGAGGGGGGGGTGGGAAACATGACATGCATTAAAACGTGCAGCAAACAGCTTCCTCCAGCATACTGTGTGGTGTGCGCGGCTCGTCGAGGTGGCTTGGTGGTCGATGCAGTTCTCCTCGCAGGCAGAAAGACCCGGGTCTGAAGCCTTGGGTCAGACGGAGGGTCGACCTGTGTGGCGTTTGCATGTTTTCTCCACATCTGTGTCCAAAAACATGCATGTTGAGGTCGGTCAGAGACTCTAAATTGCCCCTAGGTGTGTGTATGTATGTGTGTGTGTGTGTGTGTGCATCCTGTGATGGACTGGAGACCGGTCCAGAGTATATTCTCTTCCAAGTTTTGCCCCACAGTCCGAAAACATGCAACAGTGACCTGGAATCAGATTTATGCGGTTTTACAGAGCCTACAACACTCTAGACTAGTGGTTAGCACCATTGTCTCACAGCAGTGGGGACCTGGGCTCATTGTTTTGCACGTTTAAACCCATAATCCAAGAAGATGCATCTCTGCAGTGGATAGGCTGGACACTCTAGAAAGCCTCTGCAGCAGGTGTGAGTGTGAGAGTGAATGGTGTGTGTGTGTGTGCGTGTCTCTTGTGATGACCTGCATCCCTTGTTTTCACCCTGTGTGCACTGGGACCTGCTCCAGCAGCAGCTTTGGAAAACGGATGGATGGATGGATGCATGGATGGGTGGGCGGACGTGTCTCATTAAATCACATCATACGCTTGTGTTGCTGTGGCGCCCTGTGGACTCCCGCCCGCAGCTGCCACGGTGCGCTACCTGTGCCCCGTCAGCTGCACCACCTCCTCCCGCTTGACCTCCTGCTCTCTCAGGAGCGACCTGCTCTCCCTCTGGGCGGCCTCCACCAGGGCCCGCCGCTCCTCCAGCCCCTCCGCCAGCTCCTCCTTCCTGGACCGGAGGGAGCGCGCGCTCCGCTCCGCCTCCTTGACTTGCTGCTCGAGTTGGGAAAGCTCGGCGCCGAGAGCCCCCATCTCCTTCACTGCGGCCCTGATGGGAGGTGCCGGAGAGAACAGGAAGGAAGGGAGAAAGAAAAAGACATTAAGACAAACGGTTAAGTGAAGGCCAGGAGCGGCACATCAGTTTATTGCTCCTCACTGGCGCTGCGAGAGTGCATATCTTATGAAATAACAGCATGCCTATCCATATTTTACACACACGCCCCCCAGTACGCCTCAGCTTTGTGAATTTCAAATTGCGAGTCGTAGCTCACGCGGCGCGTACGGACAGCTCCGCTGCATCGCTCGCGAAGCCGAATGTGAATCTGAAATAAACATAAAAGAGACTGCAGCGGGGCGGCGAGGGGAGGCGCTCTCTGTTGACAAAGCAGCCTCCGACTGCAGCCGCACTGGAAACAAAAACGGGTGGATGTTTGGCCCAGCCTGTTCGTCTCTCTTCTCTCTTCTCTCCCCCCATTAAAATCGGAGGAGGACGGGCACCCTTCAAAGCTACGCAGAGGCAGGCCCAACGATTAACCGCACATGATGCCGCCCCCCCCTTTATAAAAATTACAGTAGGGCGTCCGGGCTCGTCCCATGGAATCCATGTCTTGGGCGTGTGGATGGAGATGAAGGGAGGGAGGCAGATGTCAGAGGGATCTAAGCCAACTTGACAGAAGGGTGATATGAATCAGGCAGCGGCTCGCCGCTCTCTCCCCTCCACCCACCCAGGCGGCTTAACTCGCTGATTTGTATTCCTGGCGCCCGGGACATTAACTTCCCTGCCCTCCCCATGTGGAGAACACCGAGGGGTTAAATGTACTTACTCCTTCTTAGTGTGTTTCCTCTCCATCTCCTTTGAAATCTGCTCAGGTATGCTGATGAGCTGCGCCTTCTCAGCCTTGTTATGAGACACACACACACACACAGATAAATGTGAGGAGGATGATTTGTTATTCTATTGATGGTCTGCAGGAAGACACACACACACACAGACACACAGACGCCCTCGCAGCCAGACCTCCTTGAGCTCTATGATCCTCTTCTTGTCCTCCAGCTCTTTCCTTTCTCTCGAAATCTGCATGTCGTGGGTTTCCACGTCGTCCGACAGGCTCCTGTTGGAGTGGGACACAACCACAGCACAGGTCCACTCATCGTTGGAGCGCTTTTTGACTGAGGGCGCTTTAAATATTCAGCCGCCCTGCTGCCTGTTAGCCGGACAATAAAAGCACACAGAGCGAAACTGCCCAGAGTGTGAGGATGGTGTGTGTGTGTGTGCATCTGAGAAAAAGCTGGCTGAGATACCTGATTTCCTGCTCTCTCCTGGATATCTCCCTCCTCAGCTCCTCCTCTTTGTCCCGCAGGGCCTCGGCTCGGCTCTCCAGCTCCTGGTGACGGACGTTGCATGACGTTACATCCCACATACAGGACGTCGGACGTCAACATCACGCGGGTCGTTCCGGCCTGGGAAGCCCTCTGTTCGTCCCTCACTTTTTGTTTCGGTTGAACCGCGTCCCTGCAGCTCCAGGCCAGACGCCCAACACAAAGCCAGGCGGCCGCCGTCGGCCCGGCCTGATGGATGCCGCGCATTTCAATGCCAGTTTGTGGTGTTTCTGTGCACGCAGCAGAAGCGATCAGGGAAGCACGCGGAGGGGGACTCTGTGATGAAATACGAAGCCTATGAATCGCTTTGGACGAGTTTGTGACAGAGATAAGAACGCTGCGCAGCAGAAAGGCTTTTGCTAGCGCTGTGGCCTCACAGGCAGAAGGTCCCGGGTTCACGTTCCGGTCAAACCCAGGGCAGCGCTGTGCAGCCTCCATCCTCTGTGTGTGTGTGTGTGTGGGGGGGGGGTTTTAACCAGAAATACGCCTTTTAGAGTCAGTTGGAAACTCTAAACTGCTCCTACGTGTGTCGTATAAAAGCAGGTAAAGAACGTGGAGAGACGCTTTGTTCCGGCGTATTGGCGTGTATTAGCTGAGGGTCACCATTTGGAGTCACTTCTCTGAACGAGACACCGTATCCTGTCTATTAGTGGGCTCCTCTTGACACATGGCCACTGCAGCTTTCTACACCCTGGGGGACAGATGGAAGCCAGGGGGCATGAGAGCGAGGGAGCCGCTCAACCCCCACCATGCTTTGTCAGTGCGATCAGTAATTAAATAGCTCTCGCACTATTGGCCTCTGCGTTTTCTCTCCTTTTTTTTCCCCCCTCCCCAACATCCAGAATGTAATTAAAGCGGCTGGATTCATTAAGCGAGCTCCACAAAGCTCAAACCCTAACCTTCTTTTGCCATTAGCGGCACATGCAACGGAATTTTGATGAAGTTTGACGAATGGTTAATGCGGCGCTCCTTGGGACTACCCCGAGGGCCTCGTGTTCCTTTCTCTCGTACCTCTAATCAGATTTCCCTCCAAACAATCGCTGAAATTTTCGGGGGCTGATTATCCCAGCAGCCGCTATAGATTTTCCGGCTGGTTCGCGGCGCCGCAGAGCTCTCAGACAAACATCCCGAGCAGGGCTCATCACAAAAGCGGCGCAGTATTAATGTGCCCTCCGGCGCGGCGCGCCACGCTGAATCCTGGCATCACGCACAAATCGACAGCTGCTCCTAATGCTGCCCTAAACTCACTGCGCTTCACGCAACAGGCGGGGAGCCTGGACGGCGCGGGGGTGGACTTACGGCGGGCCCGGGCGCGTGCGCAGCCTCCCGCTCCAGACAGCGCCTCTCCTCCCGGAGCCTGCGGAGAAGGTTGAGGTGAGAGGGGGAGAGAGGCGAGGAGAGGAGAGGAGAGGCGAGGCGAGGGGTGAACGTTCGAGGGAGAACACGCAACAGGACATGCTTTGGAGACGAGCGTACGGCGCGTTTCAGTTCCCGGTTCCGCAGAGAGAGGAACGCGATAAGGGGAAGGGGCATTCACGGAATTACTAGGATGAAAAAACACAACAAAAAAAAAACGCTCTGATGTGCAATTTCCGGTTAACAAAAGGAGCCCGTATTCCTGAAACGGGGGTGAAAAGTTTTGGGAAAACTTTGCTGGAAAACGGCTCTTTTGTGAGTGACTGAATAGAAACGCCTATATAAGGGCCACCACAGACACACGAAATCTAGTCAAAGCGCCGTATAAATTTGAGCTTGCTCGCACATAAACCCAAAGAATTGAAAAGAAAGGGCCCGGTACGGTGCAAGTGTGCATATAAAAACATGATTTCTATGAATTTTTCATCCGCCCGCAGCGGGCCGGCTTTCCTGCACTTCATTAAAGTTTGCATGAAAATCATTTCAAGTCAGCCCCGTCACTGCCAGAGATGCCACAATGGCGCGTGTGGCGTGCAGCCGCAGACCCGGCAGAGTAAATGATATCAATCTTCCTGACTAGTGGATGTATTGTGTTTTAACCGGTACGCGGCAGAGCGCCTTGACGTACGACTGAGGGGGGGGGGGGGGGCGAAACACACGCAACAGAGGTGGCGTGTGTATGTTTGGCCGCAGATGAGAGGACGCGGGGATTGTAAGAGGCATATCTGCATGGCCGGCATCTGCTCGTCACATGCCGCCCGCTCGGCCTGTGGAGGGGAGGAAGAAGAGGAGTCAGGAGGAGGGGCGATGAGGAGAGGCCGGAGGGGCTGGGGGGGAGAACCCCTGAGACGCTTTCTCAAATCGGGCGCGCGCTCTGACGTCCATTAGCAGCTATTGATGCGTCTTCAGAGAACGCTTTGCGTTGAAACGTTCAATCACCGTTGCGCCTCCGCCTCTCTCTCTCTCTCCGCCCCCAGTGAGCACGTGCCCCCCCCCCCCCCCCCCCCCCCCCCCCGTGCTGGAAGACACTGCACCCCACAGATCGTCGGCGCTCAGCATCGCTAAGGTGATCTGGGGTCAAATGAGATGCGAGTTAGAGAGAGAGAGAGAGAGAGAGACAGAGAGAGAGATAGAGAGAGAGAGACAGAGAGAGAGAGACAGAGAGAGTGAGAGAGAGAGAGAGAGAGAGAGAGAGGGGTAGGAGATCTGCTTCAAATGGTGAGCTGAGCAAATAAACGAGACCGGAGATGCCCAACTCTTCCACTCCTTCTCTCTCTTCTTTTGGGAGGATCTGTTGATTAGCAGCGAGGAGCGCGCTCCTTGCCACAATATTTCCCTCTTTTTGTCCGCTTCCCTCCCTTTCCACTTTCACTCCTCGCCCGCTTCCATGTCGACCGGCCGCGGGGCGCAGAGACCGGCCTGCGACCGGCCAACTTCAATGGGAAAGCCGCTACCTTTCATTTCTGACGTATCCCCCTCGGCATTTCAGATGGTTTAACGCCAAACAAGCATGGCATCAGCGGGAAAAGAAGCAGCACAGGTACACAGGAACGTGGAGGAGAGTGAAAACACCCAGAAAAGGTGGGGCGCAGACATCAAACATGGGGGAAACATCAAACAAGCTATGAAAAGAACTGAGGCGCAGGACGGGACATACATTCACACCACAAGTCGAGCACACCGGGGGGTTCAGACGAGCTAAAAGACCGGAGCGGCCGGGTAAATGGAACTGTGGTGGACCAAAAGGAGGAGAGACAAGAGGCGTGAGGAGAGTTCAGCAGAACAGAGGTGGAGAACAGAAACAATAGCAGACTCCGCAGGGAGACTGGCTGTCAGGACACCGAGACACAGGCTGTTGACACTTTATGAGCTCTGAACGCCAAGGAGGGGAGAGTATTACTTCCTCTTCCCTACCACCTCTCTTCCCTACCACCTCTCTACCCTGTCTCATAGGTGGATGTTTTTGTCTCCCTCGGATGAGAGGGGACGAGCCCAACTGCCACAAGCCTCCTCGGCTGACCTGGATTCTCTGCGACTTTCCGCAGATGACGTGTGAACGGTCGAAGCGTTTACAGTTTGCACTTGCAACTTATGGAGAGCGTAAACACACTTGAGTCGCGAATGGCCCATTTTCGCGCAGCACTTTTCAGCTTCCGCCGAGCATTCAAGGCACTGTTTAGGCGCCACGTACGTCTTTTTCTACCGCAAACGGTCCTCTTGAGGATGTTTGACCCCTCGCTTCCAGAGGCCTCTTGACATGCACGTCGTGGGGTTTCAGAATCTTTCACACCGGGCCCACGCCCCAGCCAATCAGAGTTGAAGAAGCCCCTTGGGTGAAGGTGAAGCATCCTCAAGAAGCTTCGACGAGGTACGGCGCCACAGCTCCACAGCTGCTCAGATAACCTCCACAGACACGGGGTCAAATCTTTTATCCATTTTGTCACAATGAGGCAGCCATGTAGTCCCCCCCACGGCTGAAGGACCCCTGAACAAGGTAGGTTAAGGAAGTCCTTCTTTCTTTTCTTATTATTCATGAACTCGTTCTATATATCTAGCTTTTCTGTGGACTGTAGGAGCCAACTGACATGAGGAGCCACTTGTGGCGTGGCCAGAGATTATCTCCAACCGAATGGACATCACCTGGGTCACTCGCCAGGTGGGGTGAGCCGGCTATTTCTTGGGATGTTGCCGGTTGCGCTTTTAAATGCCTTTTAAATGCTCCTATCTCCAGACAAGAGATAGAGCAGAAATGGCCACACACTGAACTCGACTTGTAATGAGAGTTAACAAGCAGGCCTTGTTTTATATTCGGGAGCGATGGGCCAAACTGTTTGGGAACCACTGGCGTGTGTTATGGTGTGTGTTGCTTAGCAATGTTCCAGTAACCTCCCCTTGGCTCTTGAGAAGTGGAGTTTGTGTACAGACAAAAAAGACGGGAGATACTCGAGTGAGTGCGCGATCCACTTTGGTGGGTTGCGTTTGACCTTTGCACATGCTGATAGCGGTGTCAAGTGATTTAGGGAGAGGAAGAGAAAGAAGCATGGAGTGGGAGAGAGAGCGAGAGGAACTCGGCTGAAAGGAGACTCATGGGAGGGAGAGGGAGAGATTAGAGGGGAGGGATAGAAGCGGCTATACTGTAGGAGTGACGCCGGGAAACATGGACCGGCACAAAAGCGGGATGAGCATCCGCGGCCCTCCTCAGAATCCACTTACACTTGGGAGTTTGCAAAATGCATTACCTCCATTATATTTTCTGCACAATATAAGTCTCATTCAAATTAAAATGTGGCTGCCGGAGAGGAAAGGCGATTGACAGAGGTGGTGATGAAGTTCACCCCCGACAGTAACAGAACGTTTTCCTCTCATTGTGGTGAAAAGTTTCACTGGCACAGGAAATAAAATGCTCCTGCCAAGCAATGCAATCTCTCTCTCTCTCTCTCTCACACACACACACACACACACACACACACACACACACACACACACACACACTGTACCAATACAATTTGTGCCTGTTTGTGTCTTGTACTCTTTCACCTTCACCTCAATCTAAAGTCAATGGAAACTAGTGAAGATGCAGCCTCTTGTTCTTCACCTCAGTGCTTGGTCCCAAGTGACTGTGTGTGTGCGTGTGTGTGCGTGCGTGCGTGTGTGTCCTTGCGTGCCTATGGTGTACACACTGTGCGCAGCATCTCTTTTCACCACCGGAGTTTCACTTCTGCGTTCCCTGCAGTCCTCCCCCCACTTCGTCTTTTGGCTTCCTGTCGTCGGACAGAGATCTGACACACCTCGTCGTTTCCCTCTCAACCTGACGTCTGGCGTCTGACGCGGCGGCGAGGATACTCACCACTCCAGCTCGTGCCGGGCCTCGTACTCCCTGTCCTCGGCGGCTTGCAGCTCGTTGTACGCCTGGAGGAGCCGGCGCCTCAGCTCAGTGACCTGGCCCTCGGGCTCCTCGGGGGTGCCCGGCTCCTGCGCGCCCTCCGCCCGGGCCCGCAGCCTGTCCACCTCGGCGCGGCTCCTCTTCGCCTGCTCCATCAGCTGCAGCTCGGAGTCCTGGCTCCTGTGCGATGGAGCGCGGACTAGAAGCATGAGCTGTGCGCTAGACAGACATTATTTACAGAACAGCTCTGCATTTGCATTCTCCTAATCGTCTCAAACTGCGGGAGACGCTATGCATGGAGGATGTGTAAGATAAGTGGGCCACTGCTTCCATACATTAATTATCTTACACATGTTGTGGTACTCCTAGGAAACCCGCACAGACACCCAGGTCTTTGCTTGTCATCCCCTCATGTTGCCCTAGGTTGTATCATGCGAGGTCACATTAGGAACAGTTCGCTATGCCAAGATCAAGGCGGAAGAACGGCGAGGACCGATCCAAAGCTCCGGAACAATCTGTCTCTTCGTATTACACTGTCCTCATCACTGCCCCCCTTTTTTAATTTCATCTTAAAACATCCATTTGCTGCCTGTCATCCCTCTATCCCCTCCACCATTGACTGCCATGCCAGAAAAGCCTCAAATATATATAAAACAGTGCTTTGTAAACACATTCTGTTTGCTCCCTCGCTGTATGACTACCTTGGCTCACTCTGCCTCTTGGGAAATGCAAAAGCGCTGATTTTTATAATAGACCTCTGAGTAATGAGCCTGAACTGATTTGCTCTTTTCACACGAAATCACAGTCACAGATGTTTCACTTCAGTTCCTCTTTCAATAGAATTTCTATTTCTGCGTTAGAAATCTGAGATTCTGCTTCCTTTTAAGAGAAATCCATCTCACTGACAGGTGTCTGAGCCGTCACAGTCAGCCAGTCAGTCAGTCAGTCAGTCAGTTGAGGGATGTGGTGTTTGGTTAATTATGCCTGAACCATGGCTCCATTCACTCACACTGGGCTGTTTGGCTCCACTATGCCAACAAAACACACCCCCCTACAATGGCTTCAAAGCTGCCTCCACACAAGGCATGTGCCGATGCCACAGACGCTCCCTGAAAAGAGTCCAGAAAGGCAGCCCACACCGAGATCTGATCCGCTGTCTTTTTCCAAGGACACATCGGCCGGACGGATCCGGGCTGTCACCAGCCCTCGACGTCTTTGGTATTCTCCGCACCTCGGCAGCCGAGCCTCAGAAGCGGACGGCGACGGAGGAACGTACCTCCTCAGGGCGTGGTGAAGCTGCGCGTAGCTGGACTTCAGTGTGGCCGCTTGGGACGGGCTGATTCTACCCAGCGACAGCAGCTGCGGGAGGGAGAGACAACAGGAATATTCCCAGTCGCACGGACGACGGGGAGACACTTCGTGAGGCAGGGTTTGCAAGCGCTGGCCATTGTAATCAAGCATTTACGGCCTAGCGTAGCTCCGAGTGTGTGACGTACATTACCAGACTACTACTGTATGACGGGATGAATGGTGGCCGGGATTTATGGATTTCACCCGTGTCAGTCATCCAAGATCGGAGCCGTCCGGCTGCGGCTGGACCTTAGAGCGGCCCTAAACTGCATTCCGCTAAGTGGGCCACAAATCTCCTTGCGCTCACGTCGCACTATTTCAGAGTCTCCAAGCTGACCCCGGGATTCCTCAATAAAAGACACGATATGAATAGGATATCATATTCAGTGGAGATCTCTCGTTGTCGTTTTGCACGGGGCGAATATTCAATGCGGCCAATAAGCCTGAGAACCGGACACAGTTCTGACCAGTAAGCGATTCTCTGATATTGTTTAGTGACCAAATTAAGTTCCTGCAGAGGAAGATGAGGAGAACTAAATCACTGCAGACCCCAGGAGGCTTTCAAATGCCATATTGGGTTGAGTTCTTTCTCCTTTTTCTGGAGGAAAACTGCTTTGCTTCCGCTTTTTATATGGCTGAACTTCAGTTACTGTCGTGAGAAAAAAAAAAGAGAAAAGGGAAAAAGTGCTTTTATAGCTGTCTGGACTGGCGAGAGCGCAGCCCGACCGGCCGCGACCCTCCCTGACGTGGAGGCCGAGCAGAGCCCTCGCTCAGCGGATATCGCCGCATCAGAACGCCTTATCGCAATCAGCATAAAGCACAGCCACATCTGCAGTCTCAAAGGCGGAACAATCACAGAGAAGTGGCCCGTGCTAACTGCAACGCTAAAGAGACGCGGGGCTTTGAGGACAGAAACAAAGTGCGGTGGAGGAAAAGATATCAGGCAAAAAAACAAAAGAATAAAAAACAAAAGTTATCACTAAGAGTCGCTGATAAATTTCTCTCTGTGGCGAGCTGTTTCTGTGTGTGTGTAACTGTGATAGAAAACAGACGACAGGTGTTGTTGCCCCCCCCTCCCTCTTATCTTCAGAGCCAGGTCGGTATAGTGAGGAGTAATGAGGGATAGCCTTGTCTGTATCAAAGAGCTGCAGAACTGAGGATATCTCAGGTTGGGACTGTGTAACCGCAGTAAGCACACACAAACACAGAATTGTACATACACGCAGAAAGATAGCCCCCCCCCCCTCCCACCTTCAAAGGTGAGGCAGAGCTGATTATGTTTTTGGATTCATCCACTTTCATTGTTTATGCAGCCACTGTCAAAGGTGACTCCAAGCATTGGATACCTAGCTGATGATGGGCTGCATGGGATCATTTTTTTGAGTTTGCTTGGGACCCGGACATGTTCGGCCATATGCGCTGTAGACTCAAACCTGCAGCCCTCTGACACCACTAAATGTTGAACGGGTCATCTAATCCTGACCAACTCCAAACTCGGAGAGGCGATGCAATGCGGAGCTCTAGGAAAAGCAAGTAACACGCGCGTATGAAATTATCTCTCCCCCGCCATGGCAGGAGAACAATTCGAAACAGATTTCAAGGCTGAATAACAGGCGAAAGGGGGGCCCGGTGTTGTGTGTTTTTCCAGCGACGTGGAAGACATTCCAGCGGTGCAGCAGATTCTGGCCATACGCTGGGCATTCGTCTGAGAGCAGCCTGGAGCGCTTTCAGCCAGCCTCTCTCTAATTCTGGTGCCAATACTTATCTTCAGCTATATGGAGTGTTGGAGGCTTTTTATATATATATATATATATTATGGAGGTGGGCTGCATAAGGCTCACACGTGGCAGACCATCTTTGAAGTGAGATAGAGACAATTACTGGAAGATACTGATGCAGGCACATGGACACACATACCTGTCCGTTCACTCCCTTCATCCACCCACCCACGCACACACGCACACACACAGACAAAGACACACACACACACACACACACACACACAGACAAAGACACACACACACACACATGACGAGGGCCAAGCAGGCATGTGATCTGCGCTGCAGAGCAGCAGCGAGCCTTACAGGGATATGAGTGCGTGATGCACCAGGTACGTGGCTAAGGGAACCTGTGGGCTTTAATACTCCGCACTCTCAGGGGGGAGAGGACAATAATGACCACAGACGACACTGCGGTGCATCTCGCTGCGTGATGGAGGGGAGCAGCATCTCTGTTTATCTCCACCGTCGTGTTCAGATACTGACTGTTTGAACTGGAGTGGAGCCCGCGGCTGGACTGAGTGACTTGATTCCGGAGGAGTGTCGCGTGCGCTCATATTTTCCCTTTCTCGGAGCGTTGCGCCCGTCGGGGCGGAGTGCCACTCCTGTGGCTGGAATCAATTATCCCAAAACTGTGTCACTTCACTGGAAATGTGACATGTGCATGAGGACATCTGAAGCCCCAGAACAGAAAAAAAAAAATCCAATTACCAGACTCAGAGCTTATAAATCACTTGATTTACTGAAACAATAACCGCGTCCCACAAATGACTAATCAGTGCCAAGATAGTTAGCATAACTAGTTTTTCAAAAGAAGCTAAGTGTAATGAATAGCAAAGGTTTTAAACGCCACAAAATATGCAAATAATTTACCAGACTGTACTGATTCATAGTTATTACTAATAGGATGATAAATAATAGAAAATGATTTTGGGGGCACGTTCAGAAACCACCAAAAACGACCACACCACCACATCCCCAGTACTCGCTCCAACAAGTGTTTGTTTATTCATTAAGACTTCATTATCTTCATTATGTATTTTTCATCTTAATCTAAAAACGATTAGGACTAATATTCAAGTCGTTTTGTTGAATATATGAAACTCATAACATGAGGGTGGACCTCTGGCCATGGATCATGTTTTGAAGAGGATCCTGGCATGTGACATTTGTGATGTGCGCCACCAAAACGTCCCATTCCTCTTCATTAATGTTGTGAGAGACGGCGGCGAGTGCGAGGGAATCGTTAAGTAGCGCCAATGAATGAAGAGCTGCCAGCGGTTTCAATTAATGATATCCATGCTGACAGCCAGTGAGGCGACCAAAGGGAGGGGGGGGTGGGTGGAGATAAAGAGGGGCTTGTTCAAATTCAATCAAAACTTTCCTATGACAAACTCTGCCAAACAGTCAAACTGCGGTTCGTCCAGATTCATTTAATTCACTGAATGTAATGAAGACTTTAAGGAACTCTAATAGAGGTCTTCAGTGTATTGCTTTTGGAGATCTCTACAGGGTGTATTCCTTGCCTTCGCCCATTGTGTGCTAGAGATAGGCTCCAGCAGATTACTGGGCACAAATCAGGTCGTATGAAGGTTGGAGGGCTTGAATTTGTGGTCACAGTGACCTTGACCTTTGACCATCAAAACCTAACTGGTTCATGCTGAGGTCCATACAGAAGACTGTGTCAAATATAAAGCAACTTTTTAAGACCTCACACTGACATTAGTGCCATGGCAGTCGAAGACATTTTCTTCACTCTTTATCCATTCCGTAGTCATACTGGTAATGTGGCAGTCGCTGGTTGACAGTATTGTCAGTATTCTGGAAAGTCTCCTGGAAAAACCTTTTGGTATGGAGCAGCATGTTCTTCCCATGTCTGCATGGGTCCAAACGTATGCCAAAACATGCATGTTTAGCTTGACTTGACACTTGGTGTGAGTGTGAGAGTGTGAGTTAATAGCACGTGTATGTGCCCTGTGATGGACAGGTGACCTGGCCACTGTGTATTCCCTACCCTCTGGATGGGCTTCAGAAGACCCCTGAGACACCGTTGGGGCTTTAAGATAATGAATGGATGGATGGTTATCCTCAATTGGCCCACTCATTTCAATGAGGTTCTCTAGTTAAATATGCAAACTTCAATTGTATTAGGCAGGGGGAACGGAATATTGAATCATATTAGCAGGTGCTCAATATTCAAGGATGGATTACGGGAAATCAGATTCTTAAGACTCTGATGATTGTGCTGCTTAATTCCCAGCATCCTGAGCAAGCTTTGCAAATCCCCCCCCAAAAGCAGATTGTTTGTGCTAATTGAAACAAACCCTCAGGACGGCGGCTGCTGGCTGGATTTTACAGTAACTGTGCTCACCTGAAACTAATTTCGAAGTGGAGAGAGAATGTCACAGCTGACTCCATGTTTTCTGCAATTCTTTGGAGTCTGAACTGGGTCAGGGGACGGGGACATTAGATTTTCTGCTGCCGACATCCAAAACGGCACAACAACAAAGCGTGAAGAAACATCACCCCAAAGTCACTTGAGAGGATAGTTCCAGTGCACTGAGTCATTTCTCTGCTCGGGGAAATGAGCCGACTTCCCAGCGAGCAGAACGGCACCATGCGCTGACTGCAGTAAGAGGAGCCACGTTCTCCCTCCCCACCTTTTTTTTCTTTCCTCCCTCTTTTCCTCACCCCCCCTTCCTTTCTCTCTCCCATAATTTCGGTCTCCATCTCTGTGGTTTTCTCACAGGGCTGCTGATATGGTGTTTTGCATTACGCAATAGTGCTGCCCCTCCCATCCTCTCTAACTTAACACTCTCTCTCTCTCCCTCTGCCTCTCTCTCTCGCTCTCTCCCCCCTCCTTCCCTCACTCGTCCTGATATTAATGACAAAGCTATCTGAGGCAGCGGCAGTTCCCCTGCGCGCTCTCCCTCCTGCAGGCTGCACTCATACACACACACACATACACACACACACACTCTTGAACCAATAGGACGCTGGACACACATTCACATACACCTATACTTCTCCTCTGCAGGCGCAGGCACAGACATACACTCACTCACACACACACACACACACACACAGAACCATCCAGACACTTTTTGAGTTCATCTCAGAGGCAGGCGGTCACTTTACAGACAGTTAAAAATGAGGACGCTTGTGCTGTGCTTTTGTGCCAGTCTCCTGCTCACAGCAACCTTGGTGCCGCGCACCAGCCGGGCGGCGGACTTCCCCATCAACTCGCACCAGAGGTGGGATGCGAGAGGAGCCTACACCGCATCCAATACCCCCGCCTCCTGCCCCATGAAACTGAGACCCTTGGGCCAGTGTGGGAGCACCGGGGCAGAGGAGGGGGAGGACTGCCCGTACCAGCTCACCCTGCCTCCCCTCACCATCCAGCTGCCCAAGCAGTTCAGGCTGCTGGAGAAGACGATGAAAGAGCTGCAGAGCCTGAAGGAGGTGGTCAATAAGCTGAAGAGTGGCTGCCAGGAGTGCAGAGGGACGCGGGGCAGCGGGGCTTTCGGACACCAGCAGGCTGATGAGGTGCCCGTTCAAAGGGGGGAGGTGAGGCTGGACCTGGCGGGGCACGAGGTGCAAGGTGGGAGCAGTCCTGAGGAGAGGGAAGATGGGATGCTCCCCGGAGGCACTGTGGATGTTGTGGGACCAGGGCAAGGTTCTATTTTTGGGAAAATTACACCGAGCCCAAGCTCCATGCATGACATGCAGGTAAGAGATTGTCTCTAAAAAAAAGATCATTTTACTCACTACTTAAGAAAAAGACTTTTCAGCTAAAATTAAGCCTTATCCATAGAACAATACAATAATATAGAATAATATATTATGTAGAATATAGATTTTCTTTGTTGAGAAAGTCTTTTTAGGAATTTTATGATCATTAATTGATTGAAGTGAAGTAAATTAGTCATGTTAATCTTAATTGGGGTATAGTTTTAGAATTGTTAAAACTGTGTAAAATCTATATCAGTGCACATCTGGCTCAGGTTTGCAAACGGTGCAATGGTGCCACTGCACCATTGTGTGTGTATGATCTGGAACCATGTGAACCCCCTGTAAGCTGCTTTGGCAACATTTTAGTGACGCTGAGCTACACACACTAAACTGATATGTATTTTGTAACTGTTGGATTTAAGGCACCTAAATGTGCCCATTGAAATGCACCCATCTGGAAAGTAAACTGGCCAGATGTTCAAAGACCCACCTGGCACCAGACCACCAGGGAAAATTCCTGCTACTGTAAACAGGGTGGGGAATCGGCATTAGACATTGACCAATCGGTGGTAAATTTTGGCCCTGCTTGGTGAGCTTGTTGACTCTCACTGCCTCTCTGGCAGACAGCCAAGCATCACACAGACTTGTTTCTATTCTAAAAGACTAATTGGTGGTTAAAACAATGAGGGGAGGCTTGTTGACTTCCCTAATCCACCTGCTTTGTATTCTGTGCACAAAAATAATTTCCTCCCCCCGCTCTGGCCCATCCCAGGTGAAGCTGAATAGGATGTCAGCCAGCCTGCGCAACGCCAGGAGCCAGATCTCGGTGTTGCAGGGTCGTCTGGAGGGGCTCAACCTGCTCAACATGGACAACGTGCAGGCCATGGTGGACAGGCAGGTGGAAAACATTACCGGAGTGGTCAACAAGCTCAGCTCCACCTGCACCACCGCGTGTCCAGTGCAAAACACACCACAGTGTAAGCCCCCGCCCCCCCCCCCCCTTCTTTTTTTACTAAGATTAGTTTGAAAGCAGCGACCTTTTTTTCATCCCATCCCGTATTGTCCTCTGGAAGCCCTCTCCATCTCCACGGCTATTTACTATAGATGTATTCTCTTTCGGCTGAAATCTCCTTTCTTTGTGTTTTCTGTTGGGTTATATTCTATTCTGTTCTATCTGTGCTATTTCAAAAGCTGCCTCTGCTCCTCTCTCCGCTCTCCTCCTCCCGCGATGTAGCTCATTTTTTTTGCAGTCTCTCTGAGCATGATCGCAAAGCACTTTCTCCATCCCCGGCTCTCATCTATTCGCTTAAATTCAGCACAGATGTTACGGTAATGAAATTCCAGTTGAAGCGGACCTGCATCCGTTGGGTTGTTGCGGGGTGAATTTTCTGGCAAAGGCTGTATCCAATCATGCCTAAGTGGACGTGACGGCTTGTAATCACTACAAACAACCCAACTCTTGGTGGTCACCTTCACCCGACATGGCCTCTGTGGGAAATAGGAAATGAAATCTTGCCGGCGGCCACCGACGCCTCCTCCTATTTTTTTCTGTTGCGACACGACTTCTCCATTATCCATATGAATATCTTTTGAAGGTATGATCGGGACAGGGGTTTTCCTTCACCTCTTGGAGAGGTACGGCAGTGGGAGCAGCGTGTTGACCATGTACTTTATTATGATAGCGGGGCCTCAGCTGGCTAAGTGCAGCCATAACAGAGATTACCAAAGCAAAATGCCTTCAGGGTGAGGTCACACTATATGTACATGAGTGGAGCAACATGACAACTGGGGTCAGCGTGAGAATCCAAACGGGCCCTTACATAACTACTTCAGGCACTCTGACATTCCAGAAATCTCCATTTGGATGAAGTCAAAAAGGGGGTGGGAAAAGAAGACAGATACTTGGCACCAACGCGACTGCATTGTGTGAACATTAACAAAAAGGCAACATTTTTAGAGTCAGGTTTAATTTTGCAAAGAGGACGTCCAGAGACAAAAAAAAGAAGGCTCTGAGTGGGGATTGCAAACTAGCCAAGCATAACAAACATTAGATTTTACATTGATGTAAAAGCTCATTTGGATGAGCTGAAATGGAGGCCACTCTCAGCTGAAAAACGCAAGATCCTGGTTTTTGCACGAGTGAATGCAAATGTGACACTATATTGGGGCTTTTATGTGGCAAACAGATGTGAGCTTATTTCTAAGTAGATTAGCTGGGACAGTGGTGTGAAGGGAATCCCAGCTTTTCCTCTTCTTCTGTGTTTTCTTCTCCCCTAAATTTGCCTTGTTCTCCTTCAAACTCTCCTTCAGCCCTGTCGCCTCTCCCTTACGCATTTATCCTCACTCTGCTCATCTCTCCACTTCCTTTCACATCGCCACTTTTTCACTCCTTTTTTTTTGCCATTACTTCCCCTGTCTGCCTCTCTCTTTAATCCCCTTTTCCCGGTGCCTTACCCCTGCCTCTTCTCCTGCCTCTCTCTCTTCCTCTGGAGGTCATGCTCTTCAGTGCTCATTCCTGCATTAAACAACTCGATCTCATTATCTCTTGACAACAACACGAGGAGTAATGGGGGCGGGTTTCCAAACATTAGTCACGGATGGCACACAGGGTCAGCAACACTTGTATTTCTACATCAGTCTGTCATGTTAAGTTCAAGAACCGGTAAATTCTGCTGCCGCCGGTTAGGAAATCCTGCTTGATGGGTGTCTGAAATGAATCCAAAATAAGTGTATAGGCAACAGCTGTTGTTACAATGACACATGACTTGTAATCAAATATTTACAGTTCAAAGCATTACAACATAATGGCTTTGTGGTCCCAGGTTCAAATCCTGGTTGGACCAAGGACCTTCCTGTGAGGAATTGGCATGCTCTCCTCATGTCTGTGTGGCTTTTCTCCAGGTCAGCCTCATATGATGTGGATTATCATAGCAAGGGTTGCAATGCTGGAATTGGAAGATGCCACTGTGGTCTCATAACTAGGAGCTTGTTTCCACTTCCGGTCAGATCAAGGGCCTTTCTGTCTGGAGACTGCATGTCGGCTTCATTGTCAATGTGGGTTTGCATGCATGTTTAGATCAACTGGAGACTCGTTTGGTGAGAGTGAATGGTGTCTCTGGGTCCCCTGTGAAGGACTGGTGACCTGTCCAAGGTTGATGGACGGGTAATTAGTGGTGTGACAAAGCACTTGTGACATACTCATGTCACAATAATTACAGTTATTTCAAGCGTAGAACCTCTTAATCTTAAAACTACAAATACTAAAATGCTGGATTTATATGAGCCTCTACTTGCTGTGATCACTTTCCTGAGAAATGTTTCCAGTTGTTTATCACAGGAGTTTATGGTTTAATGGTTCCCTTGACTCCCCAACAAACCTTGTATAAATTGTAGCTCAATGATTAAATAATTCTGGAGAGTTTGCACAAACCAGATTAAAATTGAAGCAAGGGAGGCATGCAGAGCCAAGGTCCACTACAATATCTGAAGATAGTGTGAAGATAACATTTTAGGGAAGCGTCGAGTGAGACAGATGTGTCGTTTTTGGTAAGCAAGAGCTCTTGTGATGGATCATTGGCGAGCAAATGTTAACAACCACTCACACATGTGCTGGGATTTAGAAACCAGCCCCACTGGTACAGCTCATTAGTCTACACTGCACAGTTCAAAACAACATTCACACTTAGAAAAAGGCAACTAAGGACATTCACTTTTTCATCACTTTTCCAACTTTTTTCATCCTTTTATCCGAGCCATTTTGTTAGAAGTGCTATAAATAATATAATAAAACATTGGCATACATTACCCACACATTTTATGCCAATGTAGAATTGCAATTTAACCATCAAGCAGGACTGATAGTTCGTTTGTTGAGATGCTTTTATCACAGCTCACAGTGCTGTAAGCATTTATTTCACCCTCTTTGCCAATTCCCATCCTTGCTGCGAGCACTAATCTTCACTCTCACTCCTGCAAGACGTACGAGGGCCTTGAGGTGAACGGAAGGCAATTCATGTTGCCGTTCAGCTACATTAACTCAATTATAAACAAAGGGGATGGATGTCCAGTCGGTCCTGTTGTCAGGAACTGCTCGTCTGCAATGTGGTGGAGCACGTTTTCCGAAGGGAAGGGTGTAGAGGAAAGCTTCTTTCCATCAAAACAGACAGTGGTGCTATTCAAGCCAATTTCCGAGGGAAAGATTAGACTATCACTTCGGAAACATATTTCCTTCCATTCCTCGTGCTAATCTTCCTGCTGGCTGTCACAGGGTATGCCTCCTTGATAAAAGTGTTGTCTTCCCTTTGTGCAAGTCACTTATCTGTGTGCGGCCAATCAAAGCAGGTGAGGTGGTATTACAGTTGCCTGTAAAAACGTGTCACTTATGAGCCTTTAAGAGTGAAAACATGCAACCTTTATTTCATGGCATAGCCTAATAAGGAAACGCAAACAGGGGACTCCGGCCAAATCGACAATTGTCATTTGGACCTCGGCTGATATTACAGTTATTTAGGTCGGGCGCCGTGCCATGTGTAGTTAGATAAGACGGTCGTTGTCTGTCTAGGGGAACTGGCTGCCCAGTCTGACAGATGGGGACAAATAAGGAGAGGGAGATGTGCAGTGGAGAAACTACAGTCAGATACTTAAACTGAAGGAGACAATGAAAAAAAATCAGGGTGATGCTTTGAATGCCAAGTGCCAGCAAGGCTCTCGACAAGGGTAAAATTTGCAACCAGGTGTTAGACTCCTTGACTGTTTTCCATATGGTGAGATTTTCCATCCATAGCCATATTTCACTCAGTTTTGACAAGGAAATGTAATAGATGGCTATGAACTCAAAAACATCCAAATGAATTGCGTTTTTATGGTGCACACCATGTGCTGTGACAAACTTCCTTCCTTACATACCCTATATCTCTCTGGCCCTCTGCAATCAGTATGGGTTGTATTATAAAGGACAAATCCACTACACTGATTTACCACTGAGGCAAAACTGTATCATTGTTGATGGAATGGCCCAAACAAACTCGGGGGGAGCTCCACATGCTGCCTGTCCAGTGTCAGAATGATTTAGGCCCAAGGTGCCGAACATGCAGGGAGGGGGTACGCCCCTCTAATCCAGTTTTACACTTTCCCACGTTTTGACAATTCTGTTCCTTTCAATTCCCAAATGCTAACTGACAGCAACCTTTAGACCTTGGATTGGGGTGGGGTCAGCAGTCTGCACTGCAACACAGGGGACAGGAGCAAGAGTGTGAGAAATAAATGGGCATAGTTTAAAAAAGGAACGGATATTATACAGGGGGAAAGTCACTGACTTCAATTTTCTAACAGTGGCGTTTGTATTTATTTCCATCTTGGACCATGCTCACAATGTGATGTCTGGTCAAAGGGGACTTCATGGTGTGAAACACAGGTTGTTCTCAAATGCTTTCTGAAACATATTCTTGCTTGGTGAATTGTTAAAATGTAGTTCGATCTAT
Source organism: Karalla daura (assembly GCA_029224185.1). Classification (NCBI taxonomy): domain Eukaryota; kingdom Metazoa; phylum Chordata; class Actinopteri; order Chaetodontiformes; family Leiognathidae; genus Karalla; species Karalla daura. The sequence goes on along the minus strand of CM055209.1, from coordinate 7,913,166 downwards.
CCTGTAGCTGGTGAGCAGTCCGGTAACAGGTCGGCCACAAAAAAGCTAGATTTCCTGCCTAACCTATCAGTATTTAATGCTTTCCTCAGTCTTTGCTTCTCTCGCTTACTGCCTCCTGATTGGGAGATAAATATAAATGCCAGAGAAAAGTGAAAAGATTTTCCCAGTAACATCCCCCTAAAAAAAGTGCCCTCTGGTCTTTTGTTCTCTTCTCTCTCTCTTGTCTGCCAGCAGTCATGTTTGCCCCTCGGGACTGTTCAGACTACAATGTGCTGGAGGTGAAGAAGAACGGTGTGTATCGTGTGACCCCTGATCCCCGGAATGGTACTTTTGAAGTCTACTGTGACATGGAGTCCTTTGGGGGTGGTTGGACTGTGATACAGCAACGTCTTGATGGATCGGTCAGCTTCAATCGCACCTGGGCTGAGTACAAGAAAGGTTTTGGGAATTTCAGGTAATGGGGCCAAGATAAAAGTTCTTACAACAATGTAACTCAGAATTTGGGGAAATAGGTTACTTAGAGGCTTACATAGGCAGCCATTTTTTAAAAATTCAAGATGTGCTTTAAATTATTCCTGAACACAATTTATAAAACAGTATAAAGATGATTGACATTACAACCATTTGAGAGGATGAACATAAAGAGTTTATATTAAAGTTCAGAATTTTCAGAGTGGCAACTGAGAGGTGTACAGGGTAAAGGGTGTACCTCAGCACATATTTGCAAACTTCAGCATTGATCAATTTAGAGTGTACAAACAAATCTCCAGGTCAGACTGAGTGGAGTCTGAGTGCAGTGTGGGACTTCTTCAGTGTGAATTTTTCACCTTGATTTGAACCAATTCCTACTCTTGTTTGATAGATGACGGCTGTTATATAGCGCTGAAAAACAGATCAGTAATGCCGTTTGAATGCTGTTTTTTATCTGCCAAACCTCCCCTGAACTTTCTGAAGTATAGCACTAAATGAGAGCAGTAAAACAAAAATGCCAAAAAAGCAACCAGACCTTTTATCGCTTGACTGGAAGCTATCGTTCCTTATCTGGGCTGAATCGAAATCAAAACAACAAAAACCGAAACAACACATTAATTCAATATCCCTCCCTAACAAATGGCACCCAAATCTATTGGCACCCACGCGCCATCATCGCGCCCACAGAATGTGATTTGCTCCAAAAGTGTTTTACCCTTCCTCCCACAACTTGAGATCGTCAAGTTAGTGAGCGCTTGGAGAACCTAATGATGCATACCTGTTCTCAGCATCAGTGACGGCTCGGTTTCTTTTTTCTCCATCGCTGATCATTAGACGTGAAACAACAACATTAATCATCACAGGAGGGCCGACCCATTTTTTGAAACATAACAAACTTGATGACAGAAAGGAAAAGGCAACCGTTGGGGAACAGACCCAAGTGTCTATGGAAGGGAGGCAGCCCTACCCACACGGACAACATTATCATGCAGAGCCTCCACTGTAGCCTCAAACTGGATTCAAATTTTGACTCATTTTCTCTATTTTCATCTCACGTCCTGTGGGAAGGCATTTTATGGGGAAAATGACCGTGGTTACTTCTTGATAACCATGCCTACAGATCTAGTATACCCTCCCACTGCAAGAATGATTTCTCCTCTCATCCCTCTTTGACTGCCACTCTGCTCTACCTCCTTTTCCCTGCTTCCCTGTAGGGATAAGTAAATACGTACATTCAGTTGGAGTGGGCTAACCATATCCTCTTTTTAATCATGTGTACAGGCACACAAATTCATTTAACTGTGTCTCATTCTGCTCTTTTATTCTGTGATAGAGGGGAGTTCTGGCTGGGCAATGACCATATCCACTTGCTGACAAAAGCCAAAGACATGATCATGCGAATTGAGCTGGAGGACTTTGAGGGCGTTCGAGAATATGCCAAGTACGACCAGTTCTACGTGGCCAATGAATATCTGCGCTACCGGCTCTCTGTCAGCGGATACAGGTACAGTATTTGATTCTCCACGTATGTGATTGAGTGCTTATGAATGGAGGCTATAGCTAATATAAGATGTTGTTGTCTCCTGCAGTGGGACAGCTGGGAACGCCCTCAGTTTCAACAAACACTTCAACCACGACCAGAAGTTTTTCTCCACGCCTGACCGCGACAACGACATGTACCCGTCCGGAAACTGCGGCGCCTACTACAGCTCTGGCTGGTGGTTTGACGCCTGCATGTCGGCCAACCTCAACGGGAAGTACTACCACAAGAGGTACAAGGGCGTCAGGAACGGGATCTTCTGGGGAACCTGGCACAACATGTCCACGGAGTACTACCCGACCAACTACAGGCAGGCCTTCAAGACCGTCAAGATGATGATACGGCCCAAGAATTACGCCCCGTAGGCGGATACCTTTTCAAGAGTGTAGCCAGTCAGAGAATGGAGGAAGACGTAGTCTCATCACACATAGTCATGCATTTGCACACTTTTACACATGCATACGGTATGTGGCCACCAAAAAAAAGAAAGTCCTATAGACAGTTTGAGTGCAGTAATAATCAAAGTAATTGTGAAAAAACAAAAATAACTGTGCTTTTACTTTTTTCCACTGTAGTGAGTGTGGCCTTCTGAATGATGATAGCGAAGGACAATGGACTATGAACGCCGATGAACTCATAAAAAAGAAAAAACCCTACACATGCAGAGTAAAGGCCAGTCTCCTACAGGGGGCCATAATATTACACGGCGGGGTTAGCATGAGAGATTTTTTAGTTTCTCTGACATTTATCCAGTTTCTGTCCTGCTGCCTCCCACTATAAACCCCAGCTGAGACACGCCGCAGCACACAGTAGTAGTAAAAACTAATGAGCTATCATTTTCTCCGCTCTAAATGATTCGATAATTAACAGGAGCCACTCAAGTGACGTATGGGAGAGTTACGATGTGGTTTTGAGTGGGCCTGATATTCATCGACCGCACACTGGGGTCAAGCTGTTGGGTTACGACACTTGATAGCTACGGTGTCGTTCATCTAATTACAGCGGGACATTTTGCTAATGTACTATTATCCTATACGATACACTGTTAAATGCCCCACAATAAATGCGCAGGCTGAGATAAATTTGTATCGGCTCGCACCCAAGTGCATTCTGCATTATTGATGCTTTCGTAAATTCTTCTTGACAGCAGCTGCAGAGAAGGACACTGCTGTAGGAATAAAAAAAGAAATGTTTTTCCACCCTTGTGTCTGGGTGCACTGAACTACTGCACATCTTTTGATCCATACTCACCACTTGTACAATACTGCTACCTAATGTTAGAAAACCTAATTGCATCCTTTAATCCATTCTATACACACTGTGAATGGGGAACGATGTGGGGAAGAGAGAAAAGTTTCACTTCTTGGCAGGACGTGTACAGTATTTATTTTATTTTGTGAGGTTTGACAGCTTTTATATAATAAACAACAGGTCCTACGGTGCAAGGTTTAGAGGATTGTTGATATTTGAGCAGTGTGATAAAGACTGTGAGTTATTGTGACCATTCATAGTAATTATGTGTGTATTTGGAGCTTCGTGCGTGTACAAACTTGATCTTTTCTATCATTCATATTCAACTGTCATGCTAAAAGATATGCACTTTTTATATAAAAATTAATAAAGTTCGATCTACATGGCTGTGTACAAGTCATACTGTTGCTTGCTCTTCTTTGCAACCATTTTCTATACAGGCGTCATTGTCATCTTGCATGCAGTGCAATTGGACGCCTGTAAAAACGGGACGAGGGAGCTGCATGCCCATAATGAATGAGTTTATGAGGTGTTGACTCGATAAAGTGACTCAATAAAAAAGTAATTCAAATGAACTTCGCAGAGGGTAAGTGATCAAACCGTGGGACTGTGACTTTAAAGTCTGTTTACCGCATACCGCAACGATTGATTTGATAAAAAAAAACGTATTTTGCTTATCCAAGCGATCAAGTTCAATCAAGTCAAATATTCCGAGGTACATAAACAGCGGTCCTTCGTTTCCCTTGAAATAATTTCCAGGACTTTTCTAGGATATTTTTAGGTTCTGGCAGGGACAGAGTCACAGCAAGAAGTATGAACCAAGGGCTTTTCTGCATGGGGTTTGCATGTTCAGTACAAATCACAGTACTTTATTTATTACATTCATGTTTCAGTCAATTGGAAACCCTACACTGCCCTTAGGTGTGACTGTGAATGGTGTGCATGTTATGCCTGTCTATTTGCATTTCCTGCCTTTACTAATGTGCACTGGTCATCCATGCATCAGGAGGTTAGTGGGTCAATTCCAGTCCCCTGCAACCTTGGGCAAGACACTGAACTCCAAAAGTGCCCCGATTAGTGTATGTTAAAGCATCTGCTGCATTACAAAAAATGAAATGAAATAATTTTCAAGGACTTTTTTAGGATGTATAGTTTTTCACTTTCCTTACCTGCATAGTGTACCACGAGTGCTTTCAATTTTATTCCTCTCACTCCCAGATGTCTGATTTAAAAGATGTGAAGCGTATGGCTATAACTTATCTATCAAAGAATCTCTTACATAAGTAGGGATTATGACAAATTTGCAAACTGCGCATGTGCAACTCCCCTAAACCATCTGCATGTAGTCATAGGGAAGAAAATATAGGAAGAAGGTACTGAAAAATGGGTGAAAGATAAGTGGGAAATTGTTTCTCCAGTGTACAAAATCCAAATGAATCTTCATAAACAGAAAATAAGTAAAATAAAATAAATTTAATCTAAAATAATTTGAGTAAATACAGCCTGTATAAATTCTGAGACATTATTTATTGAGTGCTACCTCATCCAGGAACTGGAACGCAGGACTGGCCGACACGTCAGTAATGGGAGAGGGCAGCTCCTCCGGGAGTGGAGCATCAGGTGCAAGGGCCACAAGGTGGGCGTCTTCCTCCACCCATCCCTCTTCCTCTTCATACTCCTCTTCCAGGCACACTTCTCCATTGCTGAGAAACTTGGTATTCCGCGACTCATCCCATTGACTCACTATCACAAAATACAAAGATATTACTGACATAATAGCAGTCAGACGGTGGATTTGTAGTATGTTATAATCACCGCAATGAGACAAAACCTCCCTTTCAATCTGAAATGCCGAGTTGGTTTGTTTCAAATTCCAGGTCAATTCAGATATTGTTTATCATCACATTAATTTGATCAGTTCTATGATGTGCAGTAGTTAAAAAGTTAAACACAGGATCAAGTAAATTTGGTATTTTGGCAAAATAAAGCTAGTTTTCTGGCTCTGCGTTTAACATGACAGTGAATCTGAGACAAATACCGTAAAACAAAACTATTCAGACTTTCTTGTCCTTACCCTCGTCTGCATTCACCGAAGTACCTTTGTAGAAGCTTTGGAGAAGAAACATATAATTTAAGCGTGCCAAAACGGTGTATTTCAGCTAGCTGACTCCTACATAGAAGCTGGTAGTTTATGTCTGTGTCGCCTCCATTTGTCGTCTAATTGAACAAAAGTAACAAATACTCGTTAAAAAGACTTACTTGTCAACGCCCTGAGTCTCCAAAATGTCCTCAAGACGACGATAGTTTGTCCTTCTTAAACCCGAACGTGAACACTTAGCCGCGGCGTTAAAAGCAAATCACGGTTTTCAATCCGACCGAGCGGCGTGTTGCGGTATCCATGGCGACGACGCAGCCCCTCGGTCTCGGCTGGGGACTTAATGACGTAATCACGCATGGTAATGATTTCTCGCCACACGTGCGATTCTATTGCGGTGGACGAGTGTTGAACAGGTGCCTTTTGTTTCATCGTTTCATCCATCCAAAAACCTTGCTTTACACTTGCAGTGAGCGTCCAGCAGATGGCAGAATACAGTAGTAAGTAGTGCAGGGGCACATGCTCAGTATTAGAATGAATTTGGGAATCATGGGACATAATGTGATATAGGCATAGGCATAGAAATAATGTGAATATAGGCATAGAGAACTGTAAGTGAGTCGTAATATTTGTATGTGGTTGGAATGAGGGCCTTTCTATTGAGTACATACAAACTCTAAACTTGCTCCCTGAGTCAGAATTGGTTTCTTTGGATTTCCTCCACAAACCAAATCAAGTATGTTTGGGTCGTCTGGAGACACAAAATTGCTCCTGGAAATGCGTGTGAAAGTGAATGTTGTGAGTGTGTGTGTGCTCACGCTTGTCTGTTATGGAGTGGTGATATGTCCAGGTATATTCCCTTCCTTTACCCTATGTGGAGATAGGCACCAGGATGTACATAAATAGTTATATATACAACATCTGAAACCGTTATCATGTGTTGTGCAATTGCCAGGCAGAGCAACATCAAAGTCAAGATGAATTACTTGACACTGAAAGCACTAAAATGAAAAGTGGTTCCAATCGACCAGAATTCAAGGTGAAAGAGGTGGTTATGATGCAACCCTGCTCTTCACATGATAGCTTCTTTCCCACAGTGCACTCTAGGAGCTGGCATGGCCCATTACTCATTCCTCTACAACAGCTGCAAGGGATGTGTTATTTCAGATATGTCCATGTGTGTGCATGCCACACATGGACATACAGATCTACACAAATCTTTGTACATATTGCAAGCAATATGTATGAAAGAGAGATTCATCTCGAGATCGCTTTAGATTTGGGTCAGTAAAAATGTAGCCGTAAATATGATATAACAGCATATGAGAACATATTTAATCTCTCCTCATGAATCGCCAGGTCGCACTTAAATATATGTTCTTTTATGAGGTGTTGTGGCACAGTTTTAGGTTGTTTTCCTCCCATATTCCCGATATGGCTTTGATTTACCGGCTGTCTCACAAATAACCGTCCTCCACCTCCTCCTTCCAGTCTGTTTTCCCCATTACTGACATTAATGCTTGTCTACAAACACACAAAACCATATGGAGTAACATATGGTACGGGTTTGTACATTTATCAGGGTTTGTGGGTGTGTTTATCTTTACATGCACAAAAACCACTGACATGTAAATTCATTTGCAAAAGCATGGACAGCTCACATACCAGGCAAAAGATTAGTGGTGCATTCAATAAGATCCCATGCACGAAAACACTCTACTGTAGATATTTCTGAGTTTAACTGGCCCCACTACAGTAATTGCTATTTCTTTCACTGGGCTTAAAGCACTTTAACCAAATATCACCATCTGATTGCACACGCTAATGCGCTTTAGTTGTTTTGGCAGAGGGGCTGTGCTAAATTTGTGAGCAAAGTTTAAAAAAAAAAAGGAGAAAAGATTGATTTTTCCACCAGTCACTTTTGTTTAACATATCATCCATGGTTTGGCCTCTGTTGAAAATTTTGGAAATAGTGACACATGGGACATGGCCTCACCTCTCAGTCATCTTATGATGGTGAACTTTGCATGATCGAATTACATGTCGAACAGAAACACCACGCGCTGTTTTTCAATTGCGAGACGGTGTGAATCACGAAAAAAAGGGGGGGGGCTGAAGCAAACGCGGTCCTCCTCGTACATGAAAGACCAGAGTAGACTTTAAAAACAGACCCTCTAATTAAACCTGTCAATTATGTAGACTTAATTTTACCAGCCCTCGTTAAATTTGAACAAATCAGCCGGCACTGTGGGGTGAATTTTTCTCGAGGAGTCCGTGGTTCCAAAATAACCTTGACTCCCTCTCCAATGGTCTGGAGTCTGCCAGGATTGCAAGTTTGCATATCCAGTTTATTTTCTGATGAAAATATGCCCCTTCATGTGCCCCCGCCATTACCATTTTTGGCTAAATAAAACATAAGACCCAGTTTTATAGCTATTTTAGGGGAGAGCAACTTAGAATTGCAAACGCATGTGGGAATAAGAGTCAAACCTTTAAATGTTGGGAGTGGGTTCTGCTGAGTCACTCATTTAAATAATGCACTATAAACCCAACTGTTATTGTCCCGTGCATACTTTATTTTGTCAGCGGTTGTTTCACCCGTTTGCCTCAATGAACTGATAAAATCTGCTGATGATACGCGTTTGAGAACTGTTTCACCACTTCTTCCCGTCGACTAAAACTTCTGGCTGGATAGTCATTCTTTTTTTTCTTCTTTTTGTTTTTTTCTGCCATAGTTCCCAGGAATAACTGTGAAGGTTTCACAACAGATGCAAGTGATGCACACCGAGTCTGACATCAGAGAGCATAAGCAGGACTGCAGACTGCCATTGCAGTATAAGTGGGTGCCTGGGGTACCAAAATGATTTACACTGCGCTGAATGTGACAGAGGGATTCTGTGAGTAGCACTGTTAACTCAAAGTCAAGAAACTGTGAATCCAGTGACCTCCTTGTGTGGAGTTTGCATGTTGTCATGTCTGCAATGGTATTTTCAGACTACTCCAGTTTTTCCCACAGACCAAATATTTGCATTAAGGTCAGCTGGAGACTAAGGTTGTGAGAGAGAGGGAATGGTGCATGTCTTGTGATGGACTGGCGGCCTGTCCAGCGTGTTTTCCCTCCCTTTGGACTCTGAGCTGCAGATAGGCATCAAGCAGACCCCTTTGACACCGTTGGGTACAAAGCGGGTAAGAAGAGGGTGCTAATTAACCTATATGCACAAACCAGGCCTTTGGAAAAAGTTACTGTACTTCCAAGTGTCCAGGGCTCTGTTTTATGGCTGTATTATAGTCACAACAGATGCAATTAGGCGTTTAAGGGCGACTTTTAACAACCCTCTCCACCTCTAGGCTCTTTCATGTTCAGTTGGGTTGTGGGAGCCTGTTTTAAATGTCCTAATTAAAACACACATGCACACACATACGAACACACGCACACGAGTGCGTGCACGCTCGAGATACGCCGTTACAGTTTCCCTTGTCAAAGACTGTGTCCTTCTGACAAAGCGTCTGGAGACAGTTTATAAACAGATGTTTAAAGGCCTCTTAAAACCTCGGATCCGACTTTTAGTGGAAGATCGGCCCGAAACACATGAGCAGTTCTAAAATAGCGGACGTGTCCTTGGGAAATCTCTGCCCGGTATTCAAAGATAGGACGGGCTGCAGCGAGAGATCCCGTGATTATTGTTTAGTCATTTCACTGTTGTGATGGAAACAGCCTTTAGCCTCATTGTTCTCATTGCTGGATCACAATCCACACTGTTGACCAGGTTAAATATTTTGCACTCTCAAATGTATGATTAATGGATTACCGAGAGCATAAATCACGGAGAAAGCACGGCCTGCTTTTGGCGAAGTAGGAGACTGATGTCATTTATTTGTAGAGATCCTCGGGGGTGGGGGGGGGGGCATAGCGGGGCGTTATTTCGCAGCATGTCAGGGGGCAAAGCAGAGGAAGAGAAGAAAACACACTGTGCCGGAGACGGCAGACTGTAAGACCCCCTCCAGCTTGGACTCGTGTGACTCACCCCTGTATACAGCTCTCCCAGACAAGAAAGGTTCACATGTACCGAACAGCCGTGTCTGTGTTTTCCGTATCTGCGTTGCTAAGTCAACTCAAGCCATATGTGAGAGAGCCAGCAGCAGCTGTGCACATTTTCTCAAGCATTTCGTGATACATTTCGAACAAATCCGGAGCTTTTAAAAGCGCCTGAATCATCACCCGTCGGAGCAAAAGTTGCATTTTGTTTTCCATGTTTATAAGCGGCGGGGGATGCAAAGTTGCGGGGTTTTATCGAGGGACCACCAGCTTGGGTTGTGTGAAATACAGTGGTGTAGCTCAGAGCTGCATTTGATTGTGTTCAATTAAATCCTGTTTTTCATGTCGTATCAAATGCTCGAGAAAATACGACCCATTCTGCGTTGTGTCATTTTGCCTCATGTCAGATGTTCGAGCTGCAGCACATGTTTCGCACTGTAAAAATCGATACACGGCAGGAGTTTCCCCCATATATTGCATGGATTGCATGCTGTAACACAGCATGGGATGTATGGATGGATGGATTTGTTTGGGTGCCACCCAGGGAAGCTCATTCCATTTAGCACCTGCAGGACTGCCTCACTGTGATGCTCTAGGGTCACTGTGCTTGCCTTTCAGGGCTATTAGAACACGTGGTCTAAATGTGGTGCGTTTGTGAATGTGTGTGTATGCGGGAGCAAATTCTTTGGCAGTCGTTTTACTTTTGAAACCCTAAATTGTTAATGTTTGCCATTGCAGGCCTCCTGAAGGAGCCAACACTTCACCCTTCCCCTCCCATCAGGAAGTTCACTCATGCAAATATGAGGCTTCAAAATGTGCAAATAGACAGTCTGTTGTCTTCTCAGAGCTTATTATGGGAAAAGTATTTAGAATAGTCAAGGTCAAAATTTGTTGGAGTTGTTGCAGATTTAATACTAGAACAAGTCATTTTCCCAATCAGGGGTCACAAACGAGTCTTTTCCATGTGTCTGTTAGAGTCACAGCAACAGGCCTTGTCCTCTTTTCTACCTTTGATGATGGTCATTTAGCTGTTCCTTACAAGGCCTCTTACCCTTCTGAGAAAAACGCACGTGCTGCCAGTAACAGATCATCTGTGGCTCGCCTGTGCACCAGGCACTTGTCCAAAAAAATGAAACAAATTGCCAACTGCGGCATAGGTACAACCTGAGGGGAAGAGGGTGCTTACTTCAGCCTTTTCTGCCACAATTAGGTTTTGTTTTACACACAGCTGCAGCAGCACTGCACTGACACACTTCACAGTACGAGCTTGTTCTCACTGTATCCACAGAGTTGTTTTTACTTCCACTCAAGTATTTGTAGGCTTTGTTTAGCATTGCCTCTCTGAAATGGATGCTCTGCGCTGCCAATTGATGAGGTTTATGCTGCAATTTGACACTCGAAACAATAACTGTGTTGATGTTTTGAAGTCTTAATTTCTGTATTAAAACGTTGGAAAAAACATTATTTAAAAGATCATTACGAAGCAGCTGGGGAGCGTAGCCCCATGCTAAATGAAAGGCAGATCAATCTAAGTTAATGCTTTTCACCTTAAGTGCCCAGACTAATTATAGTTTACTGGAACCTGCTGAATCACTGTCTTTGTTCACATGGATGATTTTGGATCATGACCAGCTGAGCAAAGTCGAGCCTTGTGTGGTAAAGAAAGTGGATTTCATCCCGATGGTCTTTATGGAGGAGATTACTGTAGCAAACACCAATATTATTCACGGAATGAGGGAAACAAACATTTTATGGATTAAATTGCAGTCAGATCAATGCCCTGCTTGTGGCTTTTACGTCTGACTGAATCTGAAAGCTGCGGGCAAGGCTTGAGCCGGTAATTGATTGCAGGTATGTCACCTCCTGTGACCTTTGCGATGGAACTGATCCAAGGACACCCTACAAATGTCCCGAGGGATTAGTAAAATTACCACCACTTTCCTGTTTCCACTGAGGAACAGTTTGAGAGTCCCCGTTCCTATCTTAGATCTCTCCACAAACCCGTGTTGACTTCATGGTCAAGGATTTAGAGGTAAATTGAAAGGGTCAAACAGGTTACATTACCTAAGTGAAGAGAGCCGAAATGTTTGCTCTGAATTGGGACAGATTGTCTTACAGCGCCGCACCGACAGCAAATCAGTCTGTCAGGCTGGATGAGTAACTTTGACCTGAAGAGCAGAAAAACACCCAGCTTATGTAAACATCTCTGTCTTTGATTCTTTGGGAGTTAATACAGGTGTCACCTCAACTGTTTTGGGTTTGGAAATAGTAGACAGCTTCACTTCATGTAAAGAGTATGAGATTTTTGATGTTGCGAACAGACTAGAAATACTACTATAAATCCATCACTCCTTTACATAAATACACATATAGATTTGTATATATATTGTACGTATGCATTTCTAAAGACACAAGTAAAAAGAGAAATAGAAGATAGTTACCGCAAACCAGGACACGCATGCATGTCACATTACGTCAGAGATTTTTATCACCTAGCTGACCCATCCTAGCGGCTATTAACCCCCTTTAAGGGTACACCAGGAATGCCTTGGAGAGAAAGAAAGAAGGCAGGGAAAAGAAAAAGAAAGCCCTATGACAAATATCTGCTTTGTGTAAGTTGATTTCCCGATGAGTTGGCTGTCGAGACGGATGGGAGCAATTAAGTTCATCTGGTCACCAGATCTCGCCTCCCATTTACATACATGTTCACTTTGTGAGCGTGTGCGTGTGTGTATGTGTGTGTGTGTGTGTGTGTGTGTGTGTGTGTGAGTGTCTGTGTTCCCCACAGACCCGGAGAGGAATCCTCCAGGGCCGCCTGGCTTCCTTTCCTTTCATCCCAGCCACAGACGGCCACATCCTTGCAAACGCCACCCTGCCTGGTTACCGGGGTCAAGCCTTTGGAGCCTGTACGAACCGAATCGTCTCCGTCTTCGCGTGTGTTGGTTTCTGCCTGTTCTTCCATTAACGTCTGTTTCAGCCATCTGGGTTGAGACAGACCAGATCTGTTCCCACCATCACCTATTTTTACTTATGGTATTTCTTCTCCTTTTTCTCTTTGAACATTTCCTCCTACTCATCGCCTCCGATCACTATGAACAGCAAATTCTCTGAGGGAAAAACAGACACTTTGCATATCTGGAGTGGCTATACAGAGGCTCAAATTGAGGATTTATGTTGTCTCGTGTCTTTATGGAAAACTAGTGTTAGTAGAATGGAAATATCTCTGTGTGCGTTGGCTACACGCTGGTGCAGTAATACCCCTTATTAAATGAAATCATAGAGTTTATTATGAGGTTTTTCAGTAGATTGGTATTAGAGATCCCTCAGATTTGTACTCCACCAGCAGCACAGAGTAATTCAATCCTGCAAGAACTGTTTTTCTGGCCAGTTGGAGGCAGCACACCCACGGCGTAGACACAACATTGACAAATTATCGCCACTTTTCGGATTAGCATATTGAGATCGTCAACAAGTTCCTGACTTGAAAACAAGGCGGTCCCATCAGCGACATCAAGTCATGTGGAGTAACTTTATATCAACCAGACCATTGCATTGCACCGCTTTTAGCTCCAGTCTGGTCTCCACCAAGTCCTGTGAAAACGTGTCTCTTCTTCACGTCGCTGCTCAATGATCCGTGAGGGCACACGGCGGATTCTTTTTTTTTTAGATCTCAATCTGCCACTGCGGTTGACAGTGACGCTTATGAGAGCTGGGCGAGCGAACCAAAGCTGTAAATTTGTGGGCCAGCAAAACCAAAACGAGTCTATAAAGCTCAGAGCAGCTGAGGGGGTAAGTTTAGTAACACCTCTCTGTGGGTTCATCGCCATGAGCAACCCCTCTCAAACATCACACACCCTCATTTTATAATAGAACTAGGCTCCACTACAAGTTTGACTAACAAACACTTGCATGTACACTACAATCGTTTAGTCATATTATGTGTTGCCCAGCCTACATGTAACATTATACTACAGGTGAACAATGTGCCTGAAACCTTTCTTTCATCAACAAGCTTGTTTGACTCAAACAAATCATTAACCATCAACCTTGGCATTCAGACTGACTCCAATTATTTTACATTAGGGCCCCCAAACTGCTTCTTCCCTTTGTTTTACTTTCTTATTCACTAAATGTTCAAACCACAGAGAGAAGGCTGTAATTTTCAGAGGATGCTTGTGCCATCTTGAAGAAGTCACAGTTCACTTTTACTGCATGATATACCGTGTCCACAACTTATTTTTCCTGTCTGTGGTCTGAGGCAAGCTCGGACGGTTTCTGAGTAGTGCTCCGAATTTTTTTTTTCTTTTTTTTTGTTCAATGCTCAGGGTGTAACCCACACCCGAAAACCAAAATTACAGACTAGCAGAGCTCAGACTGAAGCGGAGGCAGGGACTCTACAGCACACTATAATACAAACATCTGACCTTCAAAGGGCAACTCAGAGCATCTCATATTCATGAAAAAATGCATCTCTCTGTATTAAAAACACTCAGCGTCTACTCAAGGATGAGAAATGCATGGAAGAACAAACAAACAGACAGAGATCTGCCTATGAATCTCCTCTCAGACTGTTTGAGCCCAACCAGCTCTCTCTGTCTGCAGAGTCTCAGTAAAACCACCGCAGTTCAGACGTGGAAAACCGACCCCCCACCGAGACCGAGTTGCACACATTCCCTGAAACCCCCAGGTTCCACTATTTAGTTGCCAGTTAAGTGAGGTCTTAAAAACCCTCTGCAGAGTGAAACGAAGTGACAGAACGTGTAACTGGGGCACAGGCCTCACAGTTACAGAAATTAACAACGAAGGAAAGCTTCAAAAACCCGGCTGGTTGGCAAGTTTACACACGTGAGAGTCCGTGCGGGCGAAGCAGAGCAGATGTGATCATGGTGAAGATATGCAGCTCTGGAGGTCAGCTGCAGGCCCTCCTGATGACCTGTGACCCCTGACTCATCTGTGTAGGACATTGGTCAGTGTCTGAGCATGCACACACACAACATACGTGGATGTTTGCTTTGAAGCACTAGTACATGTTGAAGACCCTTTACGTGTTGTCTGACAAAACATCACTGCTTTTCAGCCTATGAAACTCATGTTCTCATTTTGCACTACACCATGTTCTTTTTGTGAACTTACATTACCTTAGGAATTTATCCTACATTGTGTCTTAACACTGCGGTCTCCAAACAATATGAAACCAAACCCCAAAGAACTCCTTGAGGGAAAAAAAAGAAGTATAAACCTGATTATGTCTGTAACTTGACTCTTAAAGTTTGCATCCATGAATTCACTGCTAAATATTGCTGACCAGAATCCCAGAGGTTATAAAGTTTTACGACGTGCATGTGTGTTTTCTGTGAACTCAATACAGTGCAAGACTTGAATTCTGATTAAAACTTTTAAAAGTCTGGAACAACAGACTCAGCAACTCGTAGGAGGCAATGGGTCTAACCCCTGTTATCTGTCCAGAGTTGGTTCAGTCCAAATTCTCTATAAAAACCCCGTGGAGAATTCAACGTGTCATTCACAGGAGCTTTTATTGAGGTTTTGCTTCAGTTTCTCAGCATGTGCTCCAATGGGGCATTGGTTTAGTTCAGACAATTTGGCCTGCAAAGTTGCATAACTGAATAGTGCACTTTTGAACCATCCCTGTGGTAAATTGTTCCAATTTACTTGTGGCATTGATAGTATTGTAACAACGGGGCTTGAAAAACAGAGAGGACCAACTGTGTTGAATATGCGAACATGTAAAGTTCATTACTGTAAACAAAGAGTGTTTTTTTTTCCTGACCTGTCTCCCTGCTCTCTTGGCTTCTCAAAAGAAGCTCCACACAGACAGTTCCAGTGAATTCTGTGCTGACTCCTTGAGAAAACAGGAGGACCTGGAAACGTACTATAACAGTTAACCAGTTGTATATCGACACATGCGAGGAAACAAAAACACATTGAAAGGCTGCATGCAAATGAAAAATGGCATACATTTTTATTTTAATTGATCAGAGAGCTGATTGACCCATAATTTAAATACTCTTTTACATGCACATACTCATTTACTGCCAAATAATGCAACCATTTTACACAGATATAGAACATCTTCTGCATTATGTGCATTTACATACTGAGCCTAAATATGGATGTAAAACATATTTCTAGAACAAAGTTCTGCATAAAATGTGAGGCCATTATTAGCACTGGTCAGTCTGCGCTTTCTTCAACCAAAATTAGATTTACAAATAATTCAATATGCAGGCTCCATGTGTTTCTCAATGGTGCTCCTGTAATAGATATCAAAGGGAAGTTAGTGCAGTGATCCGATTGGATTTCTTTGGAATTTCGCATCCATGTTAGGAGGCAGTGGTGGTGGCATGGCAGGGCCGACAGCTGAGACACAGACTGCTGCAGAGAAAATGGATGTTTTTTACCCAAATAGCTGAGCTAGACAGTGAGTATTTGTACACCTTTATTGTTTTTGTGTATAAACCAAGCCAGACCTCAACCTCTGCATTGGCACGAAATCGGACGTTTTCACATAAAGTAACACATACAGTTAGAGGGTAAAGAAACCTTAGGATTCAGGATCCCTGTGGTTTTCATAAATGCACAATACCAGCATTTACTGTGATGAATGAGTAGCATTCCTCCATAAACACATTTCACAAGGTGAGAAAAGCAGTCCTGCTTTCAGCTTGCTTTGCAAATTCTGATTAACCCTTAATTAACTGTCTTTATTGACAGATTTTATAAAATGTCATAAAACAGTGATATATGTGCTCCTCTCCATAATTCTTAGACAAAAATGATGTTAGAAAACAGCCAATCCTCTCTTTACAGAAGCTTAAATCCTACAGCAATTGGTATATTTACTGATTAATCACGACAGTAAGTTGCCACTGTTTGTGTTCATTCACAAACAGCACAAGCAAACAGCTGTAAGACAAAAACAAAACATAGACTGTACCTTTAAGTGCAAAACTTGGAGAGGAGCTAGGTCGCACACAAACAAACTCACATACATGTCATGACCACACTGCAGCTTGTTGGTGCTGGAAAGCAGATGTTCCAGTGAGAACTCATCGTTCATCGTTAATCATCTTTAGACACAACATCAATGTATTTTTTTCCCCTTCGCACACAAATACCAACATATTCAGAACACCCACACCGTGCGGCTCGTCATAAATCACCAAGACTTGGACTGAGAACTGAGTGCAGAGCAATCAGGCTGACTTTTAGTCAACATGAAACGGGGAGATTCGTTTACATCATAAAGCATTTACTTTATTTAAATGAGATTACTAAGATTACTAAAAGATTACAATGGGCACGTCCAAAAGTGAGTAGGAGATGCAACAAAAAGCATTTTGTTTTTACACCAGAGATTTTTTTTTTTTTTTTTAAAGGAAAAGGGGTCAAAGGGAGTTTGTGGAGAGCTGGGGTTTTTCTAGGGAATACTAAAAGGAGCACACATACACACAATAATTGTGGCTCTGATTTTCTGGCCTCCCCGAACCTTACTGGCATTGAGATATTGGCAGATTCTAACAAACTTTGGTTACGCTGTGCAAAAACAGGAGTTTTCTTTCTCTTTCTCTCTCTCTCTCTCTCCCTCCATTCTTCATTTATGGATAGGACATTCTGCATTCCTTCAGGAGATAAACCCATGAGGGTATTAACCCATGAGTGAAATAAGGGACAGGCTGGGTATATTCAGAAATATTAGAAGGGAATGTGTTTTTGTTTTGGTGTGAGTCCCACTCTTTGCTCACTTATGTTAATCATAACTATTTTACTATGTATTTCTGGTAATGCACACTGTAGAGTACATCTTTCATTGAAATAGCATTTTTGAATATAATGCAGTTCCTGTGATTTCTCTAGCGATGGAATCTCTCTTGATGCTGAAAACCAATTATGGTTTAAATGACAAAAACTGGAAGCAAAAAAAATGCGCAGAAACAAAAACTGGTCTGAAGTCCAAACTAAAGTAAATCTAAACTAATGAGGGAACGGGGGACAGGTGAGAGGGGCTCAGGTGAGGAAAGCTGGGAGCAGCTGATTGGCTGATTGGACACGGGAAGCAGGAGGGGCCAGTCAAGCAGGTGCGGGGCAGGTGTAAATGGTCAGAAAACGTGCCTCTGCCAATATCACGGATGGTGCCTAATAATTTGATTCAAATTAATCCAGTGTGTATATCTGTTTTTTGCAATTATAAATGTCATTCCTGTGGCCTGGCATATGCTTCACATTTGCTCTCCTGTGGAAAAAAAGAGGTGTAATACAAACCAGATACATACATTTTATCCTGCAAGACCAGGTGAAAGGTTGTCATTAAGCCCCAAATTGCTGGCAAGAAAAGAAAGGAAGCTGATAAAGCATGGTAAATTACGTCCGCACAAACCAGTAAGATGTTAGCAACATCCTCCAGTGGGACATGGAAGTGATGACCCAGGAAAGGAAGGAAGGAAACACACCAGAATCTGGAGGCAAATGTGTGGATAACAGACTGTTTCCAGACAACAGTGACGTACAGCAACAGAGAGGTACATCCGAGCACCCTCAGGTGGACAATGAAAAAGAGCAGCAGCAGTTCTAGTGTGACCAGAGGAGCACGAAAGAACATAAAGATGTGTTAAAACGGCAGTAGGGTAAAACTAGGCACAAAAAGATGGGTGTTGCTGCACAAAGAGGGCCTGCAGTCTCATAGAGAAGCCAGTGAGATCCTCCATGACGCTATAAAGGATGTGGAGTTTGGCCTGAAGGACAAGAAGTGAGAGCAAAGGGCTACCAATAAAGATTGAGTGGAGTAAGAGCAGGAGGAGCTGCTGACATCTGGAGAAGAGCTCCAGAAAGCTTCCAAAGAGCCTTCAGCCTGGAAGAGATTCATTAATGCATCTTAGAAGGGGATCAAAGACGGAGACGGAGGAGGAGATGCCTCGGCAGACCAAACTCTGCAGCTGTGAACGCTGGAGAATCTCTTGGAGGCCTTCAGCGTGGGGTCGATTTGTTAAATTCCTCGAGTCCGTCTTCCCACAAGGACATCAAGCTGTCAATGAACCAAAGCCACAAAACCTTCAAAGAGCCTAAACAACAAAAACTGAAAATGAACATTGTGTTTGTATTAGAAATCATTAATTTGGAAAAGAGACTGGTGATATATAGGGTTTAGATGGAGATACTATTGCTCCAGTGTGTGTATGTGTGTGTGTTTATGCATGACTGTGTGACAGCTGCTATAAACAGCTGGCAGCGTTAGATAAATGGCCCACAGAGTGGCATAGAATCAGAGCCCTGTGACACACCGCAGCTCCTATTAGCGGTTGAGGTTTATAGTGCTGTCATCCTATTAAATCCCAGATTGCAGCCTTTGAGTTATAGATAGAGTCTGTGTAAGTGTTCCAATTATAGAAACTTGCAGTTTTAATGGGTGTCAGGCTATTGTGTGTAACGCCCCAGCCATTGAGTAGCACAAAAAAGGTGATGCCTATTGTGTGCACTAATTGTGCAACGTAAATAATTGCATAATTTATTTTCAGTAGATTTAGTCTTGTAGTTCATTCGGGAATGTATGTTCTCCAATAAGATTTACGAATACAGTGTGCTTTTAACACAATATTTCAATACATTTCAATAAAGATATTGTGAGGATATGATTACATAACAAACACACACCAACATACACCTACACACAGTATTCTCCTACAAGTTGCAACTGGACCTAATTAAGGTATTCATCTGATTAGGCGATGCAGCTGGATCTGAATATCACATCTACTACCACTCATATCAAGCACAGCTGCGCAAACAGGCAGCCTGCTTTGAAAGTGCAGAGATAATTATCTCCCAAATGTTTTGGTAATGCAGTCAACATGGGCGTGGACAAGGTTTTGTGAAAATGTCAAGGACAGTTACATGTGAAACTTATGAAACATCTGAACTTAGAAGGTAATGTAGAGGTGAAACTGCCAGCGAGAGTTAAAAGAAGACATCATCTGCATAGGAGATGACTGTGTCCATGAAGGCCAAAAAAGAATCTTTTCTTTGCTGTATGACATACCATATTGGATTTCCAAGAGACTTGTTCTTCCAACTTCAGTCATGCTTCAATATTGATTGAAAAGCCTTTTGACATCTGGAAAACATCACATTGTTTTCAACTACAGTTCAAGCCCTGTATGTGATATTACAGGGGTGCTTGTTTTATGTCAGTACAGTTATGACTCTTTCTCAAGATTTGGTGTTTATGTCTGTAGTGCAGTATGTGTTGACAACATACACAATCAAAGGCATGGCAAAAGAAAAAAAAAGAAAAACAGTAGCACAACGAAGAGTATCGCATAATCTGCAGCAATTAGTTTTGTTTCCCTGGAGAGTTGACCACGAGATACTCAAAAGATGAAGGAAGGGAGATCTGAGTTTGATCTGTTACTAAAAACATCATGGGATCTGGGTGACACTGGGTTGTTCTCACTTCATGTTTCCAGTGATTCCAGCTCTGCAGGAGTCCCTTTCAACTGACACAGATGAATCACAGCTTTCTTACTGAGGCAATGCACATGAACAGCTGTGAGTAGCTTTGCACAGCCTGGGCAAACTACAAGGCTTTGAAAATTGATTTGGGTGGGAGAGTGGGGTAAAATTAATAGATAGGGTAGATGGTATGGGGGGATGATATAATGGAAAAGCACTTGTGAGGGAAGATGATACAACTGAGTTCTTTTGAAACGTAGATTGATCAAAACACATGTAAGATTTGGAGGCATTAGCAGCAGTGTTCGATTGTATTTGGGATAGAAATGCATCTAAACAGGCTTTTCCCTTCCAAACTCCTCCCAATCCCATAATCCGTAACATCTGATGTTATAAAACAATACACCTCCTTTTATTTGCTTCCCAATACCCAAATGTGCGGTACTTTTTCATTCTGGCATGTAAAATTTATCTCGACCTGCCAGTTTTGCATTTGTGCTGCATACACTCTTCACTTACAGGAAAGAAGGGTGATTTACATCTGTCCGGATAGGTTCCGACAACTGGTTTAAGTTTATAGCTTTACTGTAACACAATTGATATTTTGTCATTAGCTGCAATAAATTAGATTTACTTATTCAAGAGGACCAAGCTCAGGAGTTCCATTTCATGCCTGGGTCTTGTTATGGACATGACCATTACATCAGAAGAAGGGTGGACGTGCTGGAAGCAGCATTTTGTCTGGAGGACTCGTAACGTGTCTTGAGTTGAAGCAACTGTAGGATCCTGAGGTGACTGAAACAATTTAATCTGAAAAGTCAGACAATGCAGAGCCAGAGGACACATCTGCATTCGCTGGACCGCCTGCAGCTCGCAGATAATGCTGGAAACATCCAAATCCCGTGTCAGTCTCTCGACTCGTGAATGAAGATCTCAGAAACATATTAGTTCAGCACCTCACTTTACATATGTAAAAATAAGACTGCGAGAGAACACCAAATAGAATCAATATGGGTAAGTGGGATTATAAACTCTGGATATTGGAAACTTTTTCGGATCAAAGTTATTCCAGTACACCCCTGATGGTCTCCATTCAGACTCCCGTGCCTGAAGAACACATCATCCTTGGCTGCAGTGGAGCAGAGGGGGGTGAGGATTCTGCAGTCAAAGAAATTACTCTTGGAAGGAGCTGACTGTGTGTTGCTGTCTCTCTGCCTGGGATGTGCTCTCTATGCGGCAGTATAATTAGGTAATACGGGTTGACAGGGTGTTGAGGCTCACGCATTCTTTGAGGCGGCGTTGCAGAAAACGCCAAATCACTAGATCACCGGTGCAAATCTGCAAAAACATCACAAGTGATGCAAAGACAGGTTTACACAAAGTGAATGTGTTTGTACATGATAGACACAGTAAGCTAACTTGCATGAACTTCAGGACAGCCTCGGATCTTCTCAGGGGATTTCAGGGCCTGGTGATATGACACAGGGACGAGGAGCAAACCAGAGCTCAGTGTTTCCTCTGGATGCGTTTCCTTTCCTGTGGTAAATCTCAAGCTGAAATTGGGCCGATTCACTGCATGTGATGGTTTGGAGATTTATGACAATTCGGTAGATTTCCAAATTAGAAGGATCCTCAAAATACCCCTTGTAGATTTATAAAACTAATGTCAGATCCCTCACAGGCCAGATGAAGAAAAGTACAGAAGCAGGCTCCATGTGTATAAAAATAAAGCAGAACACTTAATGACACCTCCAGATTATACCCACATTCATCACACACAATGGTCATGCATTCGAGTCCAACAACTTAAGTCAACATTCAACCACACTCCAACCACTAATTAAAACTGTCCAGTGTTTGGTAACATTAAACTACAGTGAAATCGCTCAGCATCTTTAAGCAATTAAGGAGCTGGCCTTTATATCTCAAAGACAAAGCCATTTCATTCAGTGGAATCTTGTCTTCATGTGGTTTATATATTATACAGCCACAACCGAAACAAAGGCTATTTCTTCTGGTATCCTTTTTTGCATTTCAAAATCCCCAGACAATGGACGTAGGTTGTTTACTTCCAGATGAAACATTTCCAACAAATGATGCATATAAAATTTGATTTTCTACTTGCAAAATTCCAACCCGATCCCTTTTCAGCTGTGTTTTGGAGATGACAGAAACAAAGTACAGGCGGCTGTGTTGTGGCAAATGTAAGTTGTCACACAGTCATGGAAAAGAAAAAAAGAAAACCATAAATGCTGTTGCAAAAACCTGTTGAAGTGCAAATTGTTCACCTACCATTGAAAAAGTTCAAAGTTTCACAAAGGAAACTCCCCCTTCTTTGGCAGCTCAATGCAAAACCCCAACGAGGCCAAAAACCTTCAATTGAAATGAGTTTTACATGAATACATCTCTATTTTCACCAGCCACCGAAAACATGGGGCTTCCTTGGACTAATGTTTGCTTGGCAGTGGAAATTTCCGGTGCTGGATAAGCTGTCTTAGTGACCTCACTCTGTACTCCCCTCAGGGAGAACAGCTATGTGCTCTCCGGGCAAAAATGATACTCAGGCACCAAGGACAATGACAGAAGGGTGTGGGTTCAGATCTGGCCCATTTAGGGAAAAGGGTGAATGAAACTGCACTGTGATTGTAGACAGGTTTTGAGCTGGCCCGGTGATCCCATGGAAGGACTTTTTAGGCACTAAATCATTTCAACCCCCTCAAAGTTGAGGTAACGTTTGCTTGTTCGTCTTTCGGCATACTTTTATGGCTTTTGGTCTCCGGAGTGATGAATCTCTGCACGGGTAGGCAGAAAAACACATTCTCTCATCGATTTGTTATTTTATCACATTAGGGAGAGGGGCTACAGGGTAACTCAGTGATGATAAGATAGTTGCAGGCATAACACCGTGAAAAAGACAAGAAAATTACATTTTCTGCACGGTGACTATTACTCTCAGTTATTTCAGGCTGATACAAGGAAAATGTCACCCTTTTGGTTTATTTAATCTCATGACACACAGTGATGGATGGCTCTGACTGTACAGCAGCTACTGTAAAAAAGGGGAAAACCCTTGTGAAATGTTTTAGGCATATCTGTTGAATATCCTTCGGATGAGTCCATGTATTCATTATTTTACTCGTGTTATACCTTAATGTTGTCACAGGGTCTGTTGGAGCCAGTCCTGCCAGTGGTAGTTTGCCAGTCTATCGAGGGAGTCTCTGATCCTCCAAAACATTCAGAATTTTGTGACTGTGAGGGGTCAAACACAATGAACCCAACAGAAATTCCATACAGATACGAGGAAAAGAGAGATTAACATTAAATTAGCATTCCTAGATTAACATTCTTGCAGGTTTATTCCTTGAGACACATCCAATCATATATTCCCTTCCAGAGACGTCCTGTTAGACTAAAATTAAATAAGTCATTAGAGGTGTTATTCTTCTTCTCTGACCCCTATCTAGATCTATTAAATGTCTCCTGTTTACTCCCTTTTGCATCCAACTTCCATATGTCTTTGCAGTTTGCCTATGTGATATGTTATGATGCTTTAATCGACCATGGCATGTGGAGAAACATGAGCCGAAGAGGCTGTAGCAGCATACTACTGTAACAGGCACCCAGTGTATTCTGGGATACTTAATTGATCTGCCAGATGTGAGGATACAAAAAAAAATATTTGTTGTGGTTTAAGACTCAAGCTCTTCTTCATCCTTCATCTGTCTGTTCACTGACATATTGTCTCCCACAGCACAAAGCACATTTCCAAGCTTATTTGTATTAAGGACGCAGAGAGATTTTTCACTCTAGAATAACACAGCCATTGTCTTTCAACACTGTCCAGGCATTCTTCAAAGCAGAGCAGAGAAAAAAAAAAACTTGAACTGATAGGCAAAGGGAGGGAGCACTTGAGAGAGAAATTATGTGATACTAATGAATTTCCGCAAAGAGTGGAAGAGAGGAGAAAGGACACACACACACACTCAGCAGGAAAGATAAACTGTGAGAAGAAGGGGCGAGGAACACAAAGTAAACTATCACCTGTGGAGTGTGGAGTGAATCAATGCTGCTGCACGCTGAGAGATTTTAATGGGAAGGAAATGGTGAACGGCGTTTTGATTGAAGGGGATTTGGGTTTATAGCCGCAGCAGATGGAGATGCGGGGTCATCTGGTTTGTCTAAATAGTTGCATCCGCACGGCTGTGTTGTGTGTACATGTGTTGTTCCGATGCGTTTCCAGTCTGCCGTGGCCTGTGGCCATGCAGAGGAGCATGGGACACTGACTGTAGACACAGAGAGATCCACAGAGGCAAGAGGAGAGAGGAAAACAGACTAAACAAGAGGTGTCCCTCAGCTCAGACAATAAATGATATCATGTACAGTTATCCTGTTTCAGCTCTTTTGGATGTTGGCCAATGAAACCGACTTGTTGGTCTGGGATATCGTTCCTTGCTTTGGGTCCAAGACGTCCCAGGTCAAATTTGTTGACAAGCTTTTAATAGCACATCTTCTGCTTCGTCTAGAGAGTGTAGTGGTGCAATGGAAGGGTGCTGGAGGCTGAAACCATCCTCTGCTAATGTTGCATATGTTGTCAGTGCATTTGTGTGTACAGTTCAAGCTTTGCTCGTAACTTGATCTTAAATTGCAGTTCCGTCCTTGTCCTCGTTTACATACATATAATGTGCAGAATTGGAACATGTTGATTCAGCGGGTCAATGTGAATCCCTTTCTAATTCCTGATGTCCATGTATTTGAAAATATTCAGCTCCTCCAGCTGAGTTAGCATCATCACAGTCTCATCGTTTTTCCAAAAATGGATGCTCTTGGGAGATTTTGCCATGTTGCTGTTCTTGCTCTCCTTTGACAACTTTTTTCTTCATATGCAGTCGTTTCCTTCTAAGTTTTTGTGCCATTGCCAAAACGTCAGCATGGGCTGATTATCACTGTTTTTTCTTTCAGAAATATTGAGGAAGTTGTTGTCCTTTAGTCTCAGGCCACCATTCACAAACTGTTTCCCCCCTGGGTAATGGCTGGACATGAAGGAAATGCTGCTTCATCCTAATGAGAGGGCAGGGCTGTCATGTTTACTTTACATACTGTAACTGTCAACTAACTTAAGAAGCATACAATTAGAAAAAAATATTATGGCATTTAGATGGATTTCCTACTGTACCTCCCAGGAAGTCATTGGCCTCCATTCATTCTTTAGCTTTGCCTGTGAGGAAGAGAGTCTAGTAGGCCTTTAAAGATACAACCAAGGAAAATAATTTCCTGGCATGGTGACCCATTTTGTCATCCAAGATTTTTCACCTCTACATCACACTCACGGGTTATAAAAATATCTTAAAAGTGATGCGCTGTGTTCGAAAGTCAACCTGTCTTTTTAAAGAATGTGTTTTTACAAGGTCCACATCATTCATCCTCCGTCTGGCATCACAGCTGGGTTGGCAGGGCTCTTATCTCCAGGCATGAGCACACACACTCACACACAAACACATGCGTACCAGGTTGGATATGTTCTACTCCTGTCCTACCAATACCCCTATATACATACTAAAGTATAAATGTATACTTTTGCAGATGAATGTGTACGTGACTGCAGGTTTAAGGAGGGGACTAGAGTGTGCCCATCATATAGTGCTGAGGAAACAGACTGACTGCAAACAGCCTTTGCAGAAAAAGCCCCCAGGTTTCCACTCCAGCTCCTCCTACATACTTAAAACAGTTGTTCTGGTGTAAGTGCCCTCAAGCCATTTTAAGTGTTTGGCAGTAAACAATCCATTGAAGCCAGCAGAGAATAGTGATCCCTAATATGGAGCTGTTACACTCAGTGTTGATGCAGAGGAGTAAAGAGGAAAGAGGGACAGAGTCGACCGCGGGGGCACTGATTAGCGGGGATTACTGTCCCTTGGCACTGTCAAACTGCGGAGAGTGCCATTTAGTAGGAGATAAAAGTTTCCCTGCAGGAGCCGCTCGATGTCAGACAGGCAAACTGGCTCATGTCAGCAACAAGTTGTAGAGTGTTTCCAGCCACCGTGGGGATCTTCACAGCTCGAAGCAAATATACAAACAGACCGCTATACATGACAAAGGACAATATTTATGTGACACATCAGTGAGCGAGTAATGAGATTTCCAGTTTATCCAGGGGGTAATAGATGCAGTTTGTGGCAAAGTTTGGAGCTTGCATGATCTCCCCTTGTTTTCTCCAGGTACTTTGGTTTCCTCCCACAGCCCAAAAACATGCATATTTTGGTCAACTGGTCCGTTGGCTCAACACAGCATTGGCCTGGGGGAACCTCAGAATATCGTAGCGATGCATCTTGAGGTATTTGAAGTTGGACTGATAAATCCATCCCTGGAGCAAAGCTACTCGCACATGCTGAGACATGGGGACATAAGAACATGCGGGAGGTCGCTCCCATGTCTTGCATTATGACTAAAGCGATGCAGCCCAGATGACGGGTTGCACAAAGCCCTGTGAAACCACAAGTGATGCCTGCGACAGGCATGTCAACACGGTTCAAAGCCTGATAACAAAGAAGAGTTCGTCCTCTGAAGCGCCGATCGAAGGCAGATGTTGGAAATGGAACAAGGTTATTTTGGAACAAACCTGCTTGATTGGGGGCATGACTGCACACAGACACGCGGGGGTGTGTGTGTGTGTGTGTGTGTGGGGGGGGGGGGGGGGGGGGGGGGGGGGGGGTTGAATAGTAATGACTTTTCTTTTTTCGCCTATAAGGTCCTACATCTCACTCAGTGCCCCCAGTCCATCAAGGTAGTTAGCAGCATATCCCAGAGGAAGTCCATTGGTTTAAGTTATGAGGGGACCAGAGCAGGGGTGCAGTCCTCCTACACATGGAGTGTGTGTGTGTGTGAGTGTGTGTGTGTGTAAGGCTAAACAAGACACAGCCTTGTGGCTCCTATGAGAGTCGACTTTACTTTACTCACAGTCTCTCTCTCTTTCTCTCTCCACATTCTCGTTGTGATCCAACTGAGTGGGTGAAAAGCAAAGGAGTAAGAGAGAGAGAGTGAGAGAGAGAGAGGCAGTCTGTATAAGGCAGTAGTCAATCACTCAAACCAAGCAGCCAGACAGAGAGAGAGAAAGAGAGAGAGAGAGAGAAAGAGAGGGAGAGCGAGGGAGAGAAAGAGAGGGGGAGAGAGGGATTTTGGAGAGGCAGCCAGTCGCTCGTCCCTCACTCCAGGCTCTAAGTTTATAGGCAGCCAGGCAGATTTTCTTGGCTCAGACGCAGCCTTCATGACAGGATTAGGAGCCGGGGACGCAGGACCAACCGGAGATCTGCAGGTCCTATTGGACGAGCCCGAGCCAGATTCTCTGCCTGCACAGGTACGTCCACAACTTTCATATTGTACCAAAGTGCATTCGATTTGCCTATCCAAAGGTTATTTAAGTCGAAACAGATCAGCAGTTCTTCCCGACACAATATTGAATAAGCAAGAAGATTTCTTTGGCAAGCATTGTTTGGCAGCACAGTTAGGTTCTTGATTATCCAGATTCCCAGGAGGCTTAGAAAAACCACTGCATTTATTTTAAGTCATTGTGCAAAAATAGTTGCAGAATGGGTCAGAAAATCCAATTTTTTTTCTCTGTTGACAAGGTTCTTGATATTATCTTGAGTTATCATGGACAGGCACTCATAGTTTTTGCATTGTCCGGGTATGAAAGTTATGAAAGTGCTGACATGTGAAAATTTTATCAAGAAAAGTCACTGAAAAGATAACAAGTGTGTTTAGATAACATGCAGCTGCATATTAGTCCATAACATTCTGCACTGGATTTTAGTTTTTGGAGGGGGGGGGCAGAAACTCCATATAAGCAATAATTTATGTAATTAATAGAATCCTGTTGCACTACATATCGAAGAATTGCTGAAGTAAGCTCTCTTTCTGACCGCAAAACTTGACTCGTACTGGGTTTATAGCGGGTCACTGCACCCCGGGGTCGATCTACTCTGTCTCTGCCTCAGCATATAAATCATGCAGCAAAAGAAAACACTTGGACTGCCATTTTTAGACGCTTCCTTGTTGCCTTTTGTTATGTAACTGGCTGGTGGTCCCATGCACCACTAAAAAAAGCTCACGCTGCCATGATGAGGCATTCTGTTCACTGTGCAGCTCTGCAGATACAGTCAAACACAACTTCTGCCAAAACGAGGGGCTAATTCTTCCACTTGGACACTTCTTTGAGCTACGAGGAGCTGTGCCTCATCATGCCCACCCAGTGACTCATGTTCATTGAAAACATAGCCAACTGTTGCTACCAAAGGAAGAGTCTGAAAAGAGAGACTTTTTTCTTTCCCCCCCCAACTCAGTGTACAGTCAAGAGGAAACCTTCTGCTGAGTTGTGTACTCTGTATCTGCAAATTGTGAATATATCCATATCTATATATACATACACATCTGCACATAGAGCCACATTCCCTTGTGTAAGTTTCAGTGAAATTCCACACTCTTGCGGCGCAGAGCGGACTGGAGTGGCGTGTGGTTTCACTCTGGAATCCTCCGCCAATAAAAAAAACAGAAAGAAAGAAAAAGAAACAGGGGTTAGAAAAGGCTTGACTTGCAAATTTACTCTGATTACGCAGTGCCAGAGTCCCTTTTACTTTAATCCCTGCTGTTTCAGCTTGCTGCAGTTAAGTTCAAGTGGAAGAGGCTTTGTAGTAAAGATGAGTAAGAGTGTGAGGGAGAGGACTAGACTCGGAGAGTGTGTGTGTGTGTTGTGTGTTTGTTTAAGGTGCACATGTGTCTGGCACCGATGCAAAGCAATCAACATCTCTGTCTGTTGGGGAACACATTATGTGTGTGTGTGTGTGTGTGTGTGTGTGTTAGAGCGAGCTAGCCAGCTCTGTTAAACATCTCATGACAGTTGACTCCCTCATTCTAATGAAGCAGCTGGCAAAAAAAACATCGTTTTTTTCATCAAGAAGAACGAAAAGAAAACCAATACAGTAGAACGTTACGCAATAAAAACAAAATTAATCACTTCCCCGACTCTTCGTTTTTAGGTCTCTGAGTTTATAAACGAACCCATCTTGGCTCTTTGCTAATCCGATCTTTTCATCGGATTTGGACGGATCGGAGCGTTAGCAGTTTCACAAGACGACCAAACGCGGCCAAAAATGCAGCCAAAAACAGCCCACAGTAATGTCTGCACAATGTAAACCACCATGGAGATGCTACAGGAGCTGCATGGGTGCAGAAGCACAACAAGTCACTGGTGGGTTCCAGTCAGATGTAGTAAGCAGTAGACAGCTGGATTTGTGGGAGATTCTTGAAGATGTTTCACCTCTTACGCAACAGGCTTCTTCAACTGCTCACGACTCCTTAGATTACGATGACAAATGAGAATCTCTGCAGGCATCTTCGCTGGGTTATTGCTGCTGGTTCTTGTATGTGTGTGTGTGTGTGTGTGTGTTTATTTTGGGACGCATGCAAAAGCGCAAAGTTGGTTTCCGCCTTAAAGTTTGCGACGTTTCCAATGTCACCACCTCCGACCTCTGTCTGAGGAGAACAGCCCTTTTCTGTTTCTCCACTTTCCTCTCCTTTTCTGCAGAAATTAGTGGGTCTGGTTCCAATTAGGCTCTCAGGGATGTGTGAGGCTATTCTCCCTCTCGCTATCTCTGTGTACACATTATATGTCAGTCAGTGCCACTGCCATGGATTGTGATCCTGTGGTACTCCCTCTCCCTCCTCTCCTCGCGTTACAATCTTGTCTGTGGTGTCATTCTTTCCTTGTTTTCCCTCCTCTGTCTCTTTGTTAGAGGTGGATGGCAGCTCTGTTACATGGTAACAAGCCGCAGACCTTTGGGCACACACAAACCCTCCACACTTCAAGGAAGCCCAAAGGAAACAAAGTCAGGTCAGCCTACTGGGAGTCTGGTTTGGAGAGGAAAAAAACCCTCACCTTTAAAATCACTCCATGTTCTTCCCCTTCAACTCTACATTTCTGATTTTTTTTCTCTCTAATTAACTCTGACTGACCCACATGCACGACCAACCCAACACAGACAGGAGCTGACTTTTTTTTTTTTTAAACTTCAGTAGCTGAGAAGAAAAGCCTGGTATTGTTTTTTTTTCTTTTTTCAGTTTTGCAGCCTCCCCCTGCCTGTTCTTGCTTTCTCTCTGTAACACAGACCATTGTGTTTTTGAACTGTTTCCTCTGGAGATCTGAACTGTTTCCATTCCCAGTGGTCTGTGCCATAGTATTAAAGCACAGAGCCTTTAACAGGCATTTTCAGTGGAGCAGAGACTGTGCAGCCTCAACAATCTGTGGGTGAGATCCTTTGACAATGTTTTTTGAAAGGTGCAACATGGACAACATCTGCACTTTTTGCTGATTATCCCTCGGCCTGGTTGAGTTTCCTCTAGGGCTGCAGAAATATCTGCTTCTCTTGTAGCCAATAAGTGCTCTTTTTCAACCAGTTTATCAGTGCTTTCCAACACCAGCTACTGTTTAAAGCAACCTGCAGAGTTACACACACTGTAAAAACCAAAACAAGGAGCTGAAAGAAGTTAAAATGCTCCATCAGTCTGACATTTTGGTGATTCTTGATTGGTTCGCTCCCTACAAGAAACCGCTGCCCCATTTAGTCACATTTGGTTACTTGATGTATTGCTGAGACTAACACATCAGTTAAAGTGACTGCCGGTCTGCAGTGGTGACCTAAAAGAAGCTTAATGTGTTTTTTTGAAAAAAAAAAAAAAGAAGAAAAGATGAAAAAATAAATGTGTGAGCCATGGTTTGGTTAAGTGTATAACCCTCAGATCAGTCAAAGTCAAAATATTTAAATGAATCATGTGTTTATTATGACACACTTACACTATGTCTAATCCACAATGGACTCTGTGTTTAGAACCACAGTAATCTGGTCTGTGCTGTTAAAGTGTGCTGCTACAGTTGTTGTAACTTTTGTAAAAACCTGCTTGTGTCTTGCTGGTTGATGGGCTGGAAACCAAACAAACGTGTCCACTTGCCAGCGGGAATTTCCCTTTCGCTGACATCATCATATTTTCAGCCCCACGAGTCTTCAGCCTCTGTCTTTCACTTTCTCGCCTGGCTCTTTTTTTTTTTTCGGTGTGTGAAAACACTGCGAGTGGTTTTCAGATCTGTGCGCTGCCTCCATCTGTATTCCTCTTTCTGGCGGCATCCCACCTACATCCTGATGTAGGTGGGATGTGACGCTGCGAGAGACCAACCTGTCTGTGTTTCCTCCGGTCTGCTGAGACCAAACGGCCCATCAGAGCCCACAGACGCCTCAGAAAACATACACAGACGCACACTCTCTCCCCCCGTGTCGTCATCTGCTTTTGTTCTCGCCCATTCGCTTACCCCTGTGTGGGCTCCTGCAAAACGCATGTCTATATATACTGTTACAGCAGCATTTCTCTCATATGTGTCTTTTATTAATATATGTGTGCCATGTGGTGGTTTCCTCTGCTTTATTTACACTCATTTGCACTTTGGCTTTGGTTAAACTGAAACCCGGCCAAACCACTTGGTTAAATTATACAGTGTCATGCAACACTATACTGTACATTATGTCTATATAATGCATGTAGGTGTTTTACACACATGCGCATGCTGTAACGTTTACAGCATTTAGCGGATGTACTCATCAAATCATGGGATTGAGGAAGGAGTTCCCGCATCAAACGAGTAAACAAATGGTTTTAACCTCCAGTAGACACATCGATGGTGGACGTGTGGGAGGGAGGGAGACGCACAATGTGCAGCCGGAGATTAAATCTACGCTCCCTCCTCGCAGAGAAGAGTGGAGATTTGTTTTGACAGAGGCCACGCTTGCGATGAGTACTCGCTGTCCTTAACTTGTCGAAAAGACTGACGCGCCGAGACGCTGTGGTTTGAAAACCCAGTCGAAAGAATTGAATAAGCAAATAATGACTTTTCCATTTACTCAGCAGTTTTCTGACGCGATGATACAGTACAGGCTCCCTCGAACAAATCTCACAGCTGATGACATAA
Organism: Karalla daura; assembly: GCA_029224185.1. Taxonomy (NCBI): domain Eukaryota; kingdom Metazoa; phylum Chordata; class Actinopteri; order Chaetodontiformes; family Leiognathidae; genus Karalla; species Karalla daura. Next base: position 7,881,305 of record CM055209.1, on the reverse strand, counting down.
TCATTCTCCCGCTGGTACAAGTACATTTATCTGGAGGGTTTGTTGGCAGCGCTGTCTGATTGTGGTTGCCCTCCATTATCCACCTAATGGGAAAGCGTTGTAAGATGAGCCTGGAATGCGTACAAAAAAGTGTAACAATCATCAGCACCCTATATAAAAAACAGACAATTAAGCATTAATTGCTTGGCCTCTGGGCTTGCAAATTACCCTTGTTAGCTCTCTGGACTGAAATGTTACCGTGAATAAACTAATAAATCTGTCAAACGTGGCAGTAGCTGAAAGCTATAGTGTGATTGATTGGATAATCACTCTGACCTGGGGACATAAATCACTCTGAAATCGGCGGATCTGTTTCATTTGGATGACAGGCATCTCGCGTCACCTCCTGCTCCCAGAGTTCAGCTGAAGACTGCTAAATGATGGAAAGAGATTAGTGAACATGATGGAACGTCAGATAGTCTCAGACGCCTCTCGGATGGATTGCTGCAGAGATAACAAGAAAGGTTGCACCCATGTGAAGCGGCTCTGTGAGGCAGTATGAAGGCACAGGGATTGATACACACTCTCTCACTCTCATACCTAAGGACAATTAAGAGTCTCCAATAAACCTATGTTTAGTTCCTGGAGGAAACCTATGCAGACACAGGGACAACATGCAAATCTGTAAGTTGCTATGCTATCCATCATAACACAAAGAGGCTGATATAAAGCAGGTGTAATTCTCATATATCCTTCTTCTTTACTACTTTGTTTTGCATTCTTGGTTTGCTAATACAGTATATCCATGCTGAATATCACACAGTTCATCCATGGGGCTTCTGGGACTCTCATCAGTTTTATTATATTTAAACACAGACTAATAAAATTTTGACCTGGCGATTGGGCTCGAGGAAAAATCATTAGACTCCCGAAGTTATTATTGCCTGACCTCAGTGTTGTCTTGGAACCATGAACGTCCCTTCATAGAGATACAAATTATTGTACAGATTGCCGCCGCCAAAGCTATGCAGGCTGAAACTCTTTTGTGGTTAGAAGGGCATCTGCAAAGTTTTTCTCATGTAGAAACCCAAAATTCAATTTCGCACCACTGACACATAGAGAACAAATCACTGTCAATCCCTTCAGAAAGGCACCAGGCTCAAAGCACCATTTTTCCGTGCTCTAAAACGAGAGCCATGTTGCCACCACATTTCACGTCCAGACACAAGTTTCTCCTGGTTCAGTACAGATGTCAGAGGCTGAAAAAGAATTACGCCTCAGGAGAGTAAGTGACCAGAAACCGTGATGGCTTTCTGCTTGTTGTTTACAGGGAAGGGGACAGTTTGTCTTTGTGACTTCTCTGGGTAACCAGATGGAGCCATGGCAGGAAATGATATGCGGCTGGAAGGGCTTATTCAGGCTGGTATGGGCACGAGGTGAACCACAGGGATCGCTTTGGCGTGAATGGGTTTGTTTTGGTCCTGGCTGGAATGTGGCTTGGATATCGTGGCTTTAATTTGCTTAGAAGGGCTGGACTGTTCCTGAGGAACGGCTGTGATGTGGGAAAGATCTGAGCGGCAGGAGGACTGATCCAACTGGTTTGAAGACAATTCGCTGACTATAAAGGGAAATGGAGAGAAAATATTGAAACGCTTCTTTTCTTTTGGACTGAGGGGTGAATACTTTTATTGCTTTGTTTCAAACATGCATTTCCCCTCTCTCAGACTTTGACTGACAGATACGGGATGGCGAGTCACACAGCTGGATTGTGTTAAGAGTTTGATAGGGTGACTCTTTGAATAAGGCAGTCCCTTCTGTTTCCCCTGCAGTCCAAAAACATGCATTTTAGGCTGATGAGACTATTAGTTTGCCCCTAGGTGTGAGTGGAAATTGTTTGTGTGTCCTATGATAGACCTGTCTATCCCCTGCCGATGTCCTCCATGGAAGTTCACAGGTTAGGTAACTTTTTCTCACTTCACCAAACAAATACAGGAATACAACTATTGCACTGTCTGCTCAACATTAGCAACATGTGAGTTTTTGACCCCTACTGGGGCAATGTTTTTACAACAGGCTGCATCTTATTTTTGCTTTTGGCACAAGCGTCACGATTCACATGCAGGCAACGCACGTGGTTTCATGCCACGCCGTCAAATAAAGAAAAGCACCAACAAAGGGGAATGCAGTAGAAAAATGCATGTGAGCAAACTCTGTTCTAAACAACTCAGGACTTAAGGAAGTCAGCTTTGCAAACATTTCCAAAAGGAGGAAATGCATCCAGCATGTTTTGCTGGGTCTCCAGGCCACGCATAATGCGCTCTGGTGAGAAAGACAACTTTTGTATACAAAAAAAATATATATCCCGACCACCTTTAATCTTTCAGTCTTTATGCCAAAATAAGGTGTGGTGCACCTCCTTAACAGCTGTAAGCCAGAGGCTATATTGGCATTGATGAACACGGATAGCTGAAGGCCAGTTGTGTTAGTTGACGAAAATAGAAAATGACATGCACCATGTTTCCATTGCTTTTCATTTCAGTCATAGACATAGATGCAAAGAAGTAATACTTTGGAAGACTGGTGTTCATCCCATTAATAGTTCCAGAAACTATTGGACTAGAATCCTCCCTATGACACTTGATTTTTCCTTTAATTTGTCTTCCCTTTATTCACTAATACTTTCTGCATTATGTGTAATTTGGATGATGTGGTGACACTGCCCTGGAGTGTGCACACTTTTTACTCTGAGACGAATACGTCAATCCCGGTGCCATGTTTTACCCACTGAGGCTTCACAGGACCCCTGGTACAGCTGGATCAATGGAGAGTATTTAAACCACATGCTGCACACCAAACGACTTAACCTGATGCAGAAGGATGCGTGTGTGTGTGTGTGTGTCGGTGCCTACTTGAGACCCCTCTCCAGGCTTTCCACCCCAGTCTAGTCTGATGTTTGGACTGGCACAAGCCATCCCTTGTGATGAAACGTCTCTCATCGCTGCATAATCATGGAACACAGACGCAGGGACATATGCTTGCAGTTGTTGTGCAGCATCCGTTCCCATAAACACACACACACACACACACACACACACACACACACACACACACACACACACACACACACACACACAGACAAATCTTCAAGTGCCTGTAAAAAAGGAAAAGACACATAATCATACGCACACTGACGGTGAAGAGGCAATCGCTCACTCTCTGTTGGCTTTCGAGAAACAGCTCACTGGAAGTGTATTAGCGCATGTGATGGGAGCAGCAAAGGAAATCGAACTTTCACATTTGGACTATTGCAGACGATTGATAGTGGGACAGTTCAGCAGTTGAGGAGCGCTCGATGGGCTGGAAAGTGGGTCCCCAGATACATTCTCAGCTGTTTCGGCCTGCAGCGGACCAACATGCTCAGTCTCTTATTCACAATGGAACGACACCATCTGCATTGACAGACTTATTCCATTGGAAGACTGTAAGGGGGCTGCGGTTTGTACAGTTTGACTCAGTGCGTGTGTGTGTGTGTGAGTACAGTGTCTTGGCATAGCCATGAGCCTAGCTTTTTTTGCTTCTAATCTCACAAGGGATCCATGACTCACTTTTTTTCTTTTTTACCATAAAAATGCGAAAACACACCCACACATGCGCACATAGTCACACGGTCCAAAATAAGTGGATATGTGGCACAAAAATGACAACCCCGATCATTATTAGGCCGTAAATATTAATTGACCCGGTGCAGGAGTTTTCATTTTTGCGGCTGATGATAGTTTCACAGTTTGGCAGCACGAATGGCAAAACCACAAAACCGCAGGAGCAAGAAAACGACACAGCCAGCCAGGCTTTGGGTCTAAAGCAACTATAAGGAAAGTGACACGATTGTCATGTCTGTCCATTAAGTTAACCATTATGTCCACCATGGATATAATGGTTTAACCGCCATTATGACACATACTGGGAAATGGTCAGCAGTCTACCTGTACCTCCAAAACACACTAATTGCCATGCGATAGCTTTTTTTGTTGCAACAGTACACTGGTGGATAGCGTTGTTAGTTTAGCTCAATATGACAGAAATATTATTCATTTTGCGATAAAAGGACAAAATTTGGTAGATGCGCTGGTGAATATATGTTAAACAAATATGAACATTTGGCAAAATTGCCACATGGTGTCCATAGCTGCCACATCTGTTCTATTACATTGTAATAAAGCTCTCTACCACTTTAAAAGGTCTCTAAATGATATTTGTGGTGCTGAAAACATGAAGCAGCAGTTGGAGGGTAGTTGAAGCATTCCATGCCAGTAACCACTGGTAGCCAGTTTTGAAAATGGCTGCCACAGTCATCAGAATAAAGATTTGCAGTGCCCCAATATCCAGATTCATTCAATATATATTCACTGACGACAGTACCAAATTTGGTGCTTTTATCAGAAAATGAACAGTAGTTTAGCTATACTGGTCCCTGTAGCAAGAAGGACCAAAGAAAGTTTGTCAAAGAAAGTTTGACACCCACTCAGACCAAAAAACATGTTTGTTTCGAGTGAGACTAGAGTGAATGGTAGAAAGAGGCACAAAAGGTAGAAAGAAAAGGAAAGTTCAAGCAGAACAGGAGGGAGAGACACCCAGGTTTGTTTAGTTGAAGGTAGAAAACTTTCATGGGGTATCCCGGAAAGGAAACCGCACTTTACTATGACCACATTTCAACCCATAACATGTTAACACATAACAAATGTCTCTTTCTTTTCATTCAAACCCCTTTTCCTGTTTCCTCTCCCTTTCTCCCCTCTTTCCTCTCCCTCTGCCTCCACTAATCCTTTCAACATGTTCACTGATGCCATTTCAGTTGTCAGCATGTCTCAATGTGCCACAAAGACAAATTCCTGTAAGATGCACATTCGTTGCATTTGTGAATAAAATGATTGCTTTTCTTTCACTTGAAATTCAAAAAATATATTACTTTTATGTTTCTTTAGCTCAGTCTGGCTAAATCTGAACATTTTATTGTAATGCTGAATACACTTCTTATACTCTTTATTAGCCCTGAACTTTAGAAACTTGGCCCTGCGCTATGATCTTTTTGAGGATTATGTGCGCTGTAAACTGCCCTTCATGGATTTTAAGTGAAATGCTGAAATTGTTGCCTCGACTCCTTGCTAGTTATGGATAATGTGACACGTTCAACTTTTCCTGTGCCACCCATTACTTGACAGCTGTGGGTGTATTTGAGACTTTGTGCCAAGGAGCACTTCGTTTTTTGGTTTACTTTGTAATTGAGGAGACAGGAAACAGTCAAAAAGAGAGAGAATCTGTCACTGAGAAACTAGGAGACTGACAGAATAGCTGCCCTTTCTGAAGAAGAAAGCTGTAGGGTCACCATTGCCACAAGTTCACGTTGTCAATTTTGGAGTTTTTTTTCCAAATCACTGTGAGTGTCCTTGGCAATCTTCTTCCTCCATCCTCGGAAGTTAAACACTTTGAACCACAACCTCCCACTGTTTTGTGTCAGTCCAACCTTGCCTGTTTTTTCCAAATGGTTTTCAGTTGGGTTCACTTGCATTCCACGCAGGAAAAAAAAAACACATGAAAGACACTGAACTTCCTACCATTTCCTTTTCCTGGAGCCTTAAGTGTTCACTGTTAACTTTGGGATAGAATCAGCCATCAGACTGACTGGACTAATGCACCTTTAACAGTGCCCTCATATTTTTCTCTTATCGACACAAGACATCAGATGAGATGGAAATACTGTAGGAAACATCTACCAAACAAAGGATTTCATTCAGTGATGGCCGCTGTAAATAAAACCCTGCGCATACCAGGCAGGTAAATGACCGAACTGTGAGTTATTGTACGTGAAGTAACCTCCTCCTGTTTCCCTGTGTTTTTCTTCATCCACACAGCACTGACCGGCCTCCTGGCGTCCTGTAGCTCCACCCATCTGACAGCAGTCTTCCAAAATTGACCTGATTTAGCAAGAGGCCTTCCTTCCTCTCCTCTGCCACCATGCGCATCTTCGCCACGCTGCTCCTCCTGCTGCTGCTCCGGCCGGCCGAGCTTCGCAGGGGCCCTCGGTCCGGGGCCGTGGAGGGGGGTGCCCGGGGCCGGGTACGGGGCAGGGGCAGGGCCGGAGTGATGCGACGTCAGACTCAGGAGTGTAAGGAGTACATGGAGGCGGGGGAGAAGTACTTGGACTGCCAGGACAGGCAGCTGACCACTGTGATGCACCACTGGCCCAAAGACATTCACCACCTGCTGCTGGCGAGAAACAAGATTCAGGTGTGTTTCTGCAAACTTAATGAGGCAAGATGTTAATGATACAGAACAGGTGGACAAAATATGTCTTGTACGGTTCTTTGGTGACAAATGCACAAATACTCTGTGAGCTAGGTCTCAAAATCTCTTACCCGGGTCCTACACTCAGGCAGCTAGTTGATTCTATGAGCATCTGCGCACCATTCATTTGAGACTGGGATCAAAGACACATTTTTCTGCTGCAAGTATTTGAGCATGTGTGGCATTTTTTGAATGTGCAAGTGAGCACAGAGGATGTGTGTGTGTGTGTGTGTGTGTGTGTGTGTGTGTGTCACAGGTGCTGAGGGGAGCAAAACAAAATGGTTTGCTAGCAAGCTAATAAATAATAAAAGAGGACTGAGTTATAAACACTGCTGAAATGGGTGAATAATGAGGATAATTACGCTTTGCTTTCGCCCTTTCAAGTTCAGGGATTTGACTTGTTGAATGAGTGAGCAGTGAGGGAAAGAATGTGGAAAGTGGATTTTACCTTTTTTTTTTCGCTTGTGTCTTTTGGCTTTGATCATAAAATTACATTTGAGATATTTTAATTAAAATTGCAAGCTAAGTATTAAAACTCAATCCTTCTGCCTGTTTATATTGGCAGCGGATCAAACAAATGAATAAATGTGTGCAGAAACATAACTTAACTTCATAGTTCCACTCAAGCATTTTAACAGTCAGTGTTTTAAATTTGCCACCAGTGTCTTTAATCTTCTGGTTCGGTCTCAAGATGTTTCTAACTGTCTCCAGATACAAACCCAAAAAGAAAAAAAGTTTTTCAATAGCAGTCACATCCCATCATTTCACCCATCCTGTCACATGTCTCCCCACTCTTTAGGTTTTGAGAGACAACATGTTCTCCCAGTTCACCCAGCTGAAGAGCTTGGACCTCCAGCAGAACCAGATCTCCATGGTGGAGGATGGAGCCTTCAGCGGCCTCGCCCAGCTCACCACCCTGCTGCTCCAGCACAACGGACTGAGAACAGCCTCGGAGGAGGTCCTGCTCCCTCTGGCCAGCCTCACCTACCTCCGTGTCTACGACAACCCCTGGAGCTGCCACTGCCCGCTGGACAGCCTGGTCAGGACCCTGCAGGTTCCCAGCAACCGCAACCTGGGCAGATATGCCAAGTGCGCGGAGCCCGAGTCTCTGAGGGGCCAGAAGCTGAAGCAGCTGAATGCGGAGTTGCTGTGTGCAGGCGACAACCTGGTGGACCCAAAGCCAGACAGCGGGGTGCGACCAAGACCTCCGCCGGTCCTGAGGCCAGAGGCCACGTCCATGTGCCACACCTACATGTTCCCCAAACCACTGCTCAACTGCAGCAACAAAGGTCAGATTGCACTGTGTGCTACTGACAGTGTAAACACCTAAAGATAACAGTACAGATTAAAGACCAGCTATGTTTTTGCTTATAATCAGAGAGCCAAAAGGATAGGTTACATATGTAAGCAGGGTTTTAGGTGACTGTTTGTATGTAAACACGCTTATGTTAACATTAAGCAAAACACACACCAGCATGGCTGCCTGCTGTGCTATTGTTACAGTTCATCTATAGTAATCCCAGTGTTGTGTGAGCACAGGAACTAACGTTGCCTTGCATTCAAATGCATGTCGTATGTCCAAGGGGAAAAAAACTCAAATCTAAACAACCAGAAGTTGGGTGGGAAGGGATAAACTCACTCAAATAATAACTTTATTCTATCTGCATTAGAAACCCTTCATTTCCAGCCAAAATTAAGTGAAATCAAGCAGGCTGTGCGGTTTGCTGAAGCTTTTCTACTTATTTGATGGTTATCATGTGTGACGAGGAATAATTTTCCTGGCGAATGCATCTATAACAAATAGACTCCCCTGGCAGAGGGGTGCCTTGTGTAAAAAGGCAAGTTTTGTTAGGTTCTCCGAGCACTCTCCACTCGCTTGCTTGTCCAGTGAAAACGGGGCAGGAGTTCGCCGTGTGATGTTTTGGTAACAACCAAGCTGAGCAAGCACAGTTGTGTTTGTTTTATGAAGTCTTCCACATGGGGCGTCTGAGCCTCGTTGGGGAGCTGGGGAGGGGAGGGTCAGGCTCAGGGCCGGTTGTGACCTATTTTTTTCAATCTTCCGTTTTACTTTTCACCCCCCACAGTGAGACACAGCAGCTTTTGTTTGATTGTTGAAGTATTTATCTGATACTCATGCACAGAGTTTGAATTTTGAGGAGCTGTGGTGCAGCTTCTCTTGCAGTCAGTCACAGTGTTTAGTGCTCATTTTTGCAAATGCAGCATCTTTTCCATTGTATTGTAGCCTGATCGGAATCATGCTCTCATTAATTTACTGTAGAGTTGTGCTTTCCAAGAGATCTTGGAAGGCACTAATAACCACCAGCATGCTCAATGTGTTTGTGTTTTAAGTTAAACACAAACACGTTCTCAGAGACAGTGTGGGTAAAAAGCTGCAGAAAACATGGAAATGGGCAGACACTTGTCAAAGTGAAGCAGAGGGGAAAGCAAGTGCTTTCTCTCCCAAGTTTCACATCTGGTTCTCTCTCTTAGAAAACCGGCTATGAAGCTGCTATCACAGAGCCTGTAACTTCTCTGCTGCTTCATAAAAAGTGTCTCAGAGTTTCTTGTTTTTTTTTCAAAGGACGACTGACAATCTCTGAATTTATGCAGCGGGATTGTGTTTTGTTGCATTTATGTGGGCTTTTTACTCCAGTTTCCTTTCACAGTTTCCTTCTCTGTTCGTCCTGTGCACCCCATCTTTTTTTTTCATCTCTCTTGTCTTCAAAGCCTGAAAACATGACAACTGATGCCCAAACAACATCTGCTGGCTCTGCAAAGAACTGAAAGATCATCTTGTGTCCATGTTTCGAGTGCACTGCCAGACTGAAATGAGCAGTTGAATGACAGCTATAAATGGAGAGTTTGTGCCCTTCACAGAAAGCAATCTTTCACTGAGCATTGACAGGCCAAAACCACACAATGCGGCATCTGTGTTGTCTCGATGCCCGAGGACACTTTTTGCATATTTTCCTCTTCTTTTTTTTTAACAGGCGACGACTTTTGAATCGATTCATTATCTGAACCACTATGAGATTTCTCTGTTTCTCACAGAGTAATTCTCCCATCAATCCCTTCGCGTCTGCCTTGCCATTTTTACACCCAGTAATAACTCTCTACATCCTGCCTCTTTCTAAACCATGAAAGCGACATGTGATGTGTGAATGTTGTTTAATATACTACAGCTGTTGGACATGTCATTCAGTACATGGTTACGGGCTTTTGATTTTCTAGGACACCCATGCAGCTCGAGTGTAAGCCGATACCAGTTATTTCATTCTGCTGTTTTCACTGCTCTGCATTCCAGCACCAATGTTTTCATTGGTTGCATTGGCTGCATTAGCTGTCAATCGCTGTGGAATCTAATCGAATAATTTCATTACCCACAATGTTTCTGTATCACCTCTTTTCTGTCTACACTCTAACAGGCTGGCAAAGTTTGGTATATCCCTTAGAGTGCTGTCTTTATCTGTCCCAGGTCTCAGATTACTAGGATCTGAATGTCTAACTAGGGTTTAGGGTTGCTTTACTGAATTGGAATTAGAATGAATAGAATTGGTCTCTCATCATTGTTCCTATACTACAGTTATACAGATACTACAGTTTCTTGAGAGCAGCAGTGCTTTGCACCATTCTTACATAGCCTGTTTCTCTATTTAATGAGGTGTAACCATTGTTCCTGTATTGGCAATAAGCATCCCAGGACTAGCATATTTCCTAATTTGCATTAGGTTTTTGGTAACATAAAACAATTTATGGGGATACGGTTTGAACTACAATAATAAAGCTATTAAAACTAGATTTTGACTCAGATTTCCTCGACCGTGCAGTTCCTTAATTTAGCTAATGTCTGCCTGTTTTCATCCGGCCTTACACATGAACACAGCTTGAACAGCTTACACAATTTATTCTGCAGCTAGACTACACAATGAAAAATGATCAAAATGATTGGTGAGAAATTATGAGTGGTTTCATTTCAGGGAGTCTGTGGAGTAAACGTGGAAGGTTTTCTTCTAGATGATACTGGAAAACTATGGGAAGCTAGAATTTAAGCCTGGAGGAGAGTGGAAACTTTGATCTGATCTCGCTGTCTCCAACCCTTACATTTTCCTCTTGTCTATCTCATTCCCCCAGTTTCTCTCCCATGTCTCCATGCCTTCCTCGCTCTGGTTTGAGTGCTGTTTCTCTGAGGTGAACCACAGCAGATTTCAGGCTCCACATCCATCTCGCTGGAGATCTACGCTATTCAGAGTGGTTAGAGTTAATATGGGAATTCTTAAGGCAGTATTTTTCAAAAATGGGGCACAGGCACAGAGAGCGGTAATAGCAAATGTGCCTTCAAATTAGTTCCTGAAGTTTTTTTTCATACAATGGACAAATTGTTAAACCTTCTCTAAATAGCAGGAGTTCAGGCATTGCGAAACAATTTGTACTTTACAATTTTCTAAATGCTATTTTTTACTACAAACCTAATGTCTATCTAACTAACTCATTATAAGATATAATACTCAAAATAAACGGTACCTTATTGCACCAATGTGTTTTTCACAGGCATCTAGTTGCATGTCTTTTGGCGTTAGCTTAAAGAGAAGTCACGCTAACTTACATAACAAAGAACTGTTCACTTACAGAGAAGCTTCAATTAAAGTACTGTTAGATTAATAAGAAGTGACATCATTTTGAAAAAAGTTAACCTACAGAAAAGTAACTTAAAGTGAGGTTCTGTTAGAAGAAAAGTAGCAGTGACATATATAACTTATATATACTGTAAGGCACTGTTCACTGTTTCCTAAACCTAAACCTTGAGTATTGCTAGCTTAAAGAGAAGTAACACTGACTTAAAGTGAGGCGCTTTGAGCTTAAAGAGAAGAAACATAAACTTAAAGTGAAGTAAAATTAACTGAAAGGGAAGTAGTGTTAACATGAAGAAAAGTAATGTTAACCTAAAGTGAAGTACCGTAACTGTTGGTGCTGAGAGAAATCTAACACTGATATAAAGAAAATCAGCATCACCGTGGAGATTTACTCATACTGAGACTGTAAAAGAGTCAATACATTCCAGATGTTTCATGTTAGTCCAAAGTCACCGTTTCTCTCTAATCCCCATATAAACGCTCGGTCAGCCCAGTTTGTTTTTTAACACACACACACACACACACACTGTGTGTGTGATGTTGCTCAGAAACCAGTCTTCAAGGTGGCACTGAGAGTTGTGGCCTAGTTCTAGACTCAACCTCTGAGACTCTGCTCATGAGGGTCAAGAAATCATTGGTTTCAAAAGTAACATAAATCCTCCATATAAACTGTAGGCCGTTTGAGTGGGTGACTCATGTATAGAGTGAGTTGGCTGCTTCCCAGTCACACACACACACACCCACACAGTATTATGTCACGCTCTCCCTGGACTTCCTAGATCGCAGACCCCAGGCGATTCGTCAGCAGAAAAAAAAAAAAGTCTATAATATTCATTTGAGCATGCAACAGAGGTAGAGAGCACGCATGAGAAAATAGGACAGTAGCTGCAGGCTCAAGACCAGGCGCCAAGAAGTCCTCCTGCAGAAGGTTGAAGCTCCTGTCTACACTGGGAATTCAGCTTCATGGGTCCAGAGTTTCCCAGAGTAATTTTTCACGCTGTCTTGAAAAGGTCAATGAAACATTGTGAGAACATGAGATTGGATGCTAAAAATAGCAGCAAAAACCAGCTGTTATTTCATTGTTGTAAGCAAGTAGGCAGCTCCGGCTTTGGACAGATAAACAGTGGACGACAACTGGGTGATTAGATTTTGATCATTTCTCGTTACGACATTCTCGAGGGCCTGTTGCCGTGGAAGCGGATGATGACATCACTCCCATGGCGATTTGCAAAAATAAGACTGGTGCAGAATTTGGCCTGCTTGGAACTTTTATTTTTTTAGACGTAACTTGAAGGGGAACAAGACAGATTATACTTATTAAACAGGCCTTGGGAAGCTGCTTCAGAAAGCAGTGACATAAATCACATAAACCTTCTCTTGAGGTTAAGGCTCAAGGCAGCATTAGTTGTCGCTTAACCTCTACCCTCTGACCAACTGCAAGCAACATATTTTGACATTTACATTCATATAAAAGACACTTTCATCCAAAGCAACTTGATGCCACAGCATGAGGGGCAATTGCAAGGATGAAACCACTGACCTTAATCCATTAATACATTCCTCCGCCCCCCTATTTCTTACTTTTGTTCATTGCAGAACACTCTCTGTTGGACTGGTATGTAAAATAAAAAAATAAAAAACTCTTGACATAAGGAGGGAATTATCTAATGGAGACGGATGTTAAGATGTTTTGAAAAGGCTTCCCCGGAGCTTGATATCTTTTGTCTAAATGATGACATATAGCTATGTAGAGGAGTACCAAACATAACCCTCAGACAAATGTCAAACCCCAGAAACAGGGGAAGGTGTACTTAGAGAAATAACTCCATCTGACATCCAATGCTGCCGTTAACCTTTTCAACTTCAATTGACGGCTGCCTTATGCCACAATTCACTAGATGTTGTTTGAGAAACATTTCAAGAAATCCCTCCTCCACGTCAAGCCAGCGGATTGGATCCAAACCACAAAAATTCACTACACTACACACAGTTGACCCTAGAGTAATCATGTCAACACTGTAAAAAATTAACTGCTTCCCTCGCCACTGTCTAAACAGTGTAAAACATACTGCGGCACCTGTTCCAAACGGAAGCGGTATCAATCCAAAAAGGACAAGAAATGAAGCGGTAGCTGCATATTTTCACCTTTTGAGAATAATAGCAGGTGTAGCTGCAAAGCATTGTACAAAGATCTTTCATTTGTACTTGGTAAATAGTGCAACTGCCTCAGATCGAGAGGGTGGCCACAGTCCAAAAACACGCATTGCAGTAGACTGGAAATCTAAATAGCACAAAATAAATTGGGTGATTGACTTGGATCATTGTGGTATAGGGTGCTTAGATTCATGTTTCTTTTGCTCTGTACTGTACGATAAAAACAATGAAGCACATCAAATACTGCATGTATTGTACCAACCTATGTCCTGCACATGTGTTACAGTGCTTTGGCAAGTGGCCGACCAGACAGAAACTCAGACATCTTGACCTAACATAGGTCCATAGGAGAAATGATTTTAGACTTAAATTTATGGTAGTGTTAGCTGATAAAAAATAGTTAAAAAAAACAAAAAAACACTTGGATTCCCAGGCAGTGAGAGCTTTCCAGGTAGCAAGGCATTTCTTTTTTTCTGGGGGGATGAAAAGTCCAGTGACAGATGTTCACATTGAGCGCCGATATAATGACTCTAGCAGACTCCAGTACGCCCATCCAAGCGCGGTTATGAATGAAAGACTTTCCCGACATGTTCTCTCTCCCTCTCCCCTTTCTCAGACTCTCTCACTCCATTTTCGCTCCGTTAAAAAAGGAAACGCTTCATCTAACAGATTTGCCCCATTAAAAATCTGCAAGATAGCCCAAAAAGTTCCTGAAAAAATGCCCGACTTCAGGAAGCAATTCTGAAGAGAGAGTGGTACCTGAAATAGCAAATCGAGATAAGAGTTCTCTCACACTCAACCCTCTTTTCTTATCCAAGGGGATACAGGTCCCAGTAGCTATAGACTTATCCGGTCTCAGCCTACTGTCACTGCTGTCAGCTCACAGTGTGGGAGATTATCCTCAGTCACTGTAAAACACAGTAGACCACAGATGCGTCTCTCTTTGACAGAGGAGGATTTGCTTTTGGCTAAACAGGCTGAAGTCTCATTTCTCACAAGCAAGCCTGGGAATTGGAGTCTGATGCAAGACTGCCAGCAATTTTTTTCCATCTTTTTCTAATCTGAAAATCAGCTCGGACAAAGTTGCAGACACATGTACACCTCGGGCGGGCTGGGATTCCCTTTAGACCTCAACTACTTGCTGTGAAGCGCAAATTACTTGAGCAACTCGAGATTTCCCAAAGTCCGTTTCAGCCTTTGTAAATGTCCCTTCCTGCTGTCTTCTCTGCAGCCATCGCTGAACAATAATAATTACATTTTCTGAGTACACCCACTACATCTGTGTGCATCCTCCAAAAAGTGTGTCCTCTATGTGTGTGTGTGTGCGTGTCATCATACTTTCATCATGTCGCTGATGATTTATGACTACGTGCCTCCACATTAACAACATCCACAACATCTGTGGCAGTAAAGTTTGTGCATAAAGAGCAAACATCTGCACTGTAAAAGTGTCCATTAGCATTTTTTGGAGCAAATTACAGCGTGCACGTAAAGACGTACCTGCAGGAAACTAGTCCGCATGACTGCTGAACCCAACACACACACACACACACACACACACACACACACGTATCATACAGAAATCTGTCTTCTTAAATCAATAAAATGAAGGCCTCATTTAATGTCAAAATAAACACTGTTTGATAAGACCTTGACAGTGTTCGCTGCCTGAACATACATACATGTTCCCCCACATCTGCAACCATTTTGCAAACTGCTTCAAAAACAACCACCTTCGTTTATTTGGCAGATACAAGCTGGGGAGTTTTAATTTTAGTTTTAGTTTTAGACAGGTCTCTGCTGTGACTAGCAGAGCAGACGTCATCTCGGATTTAGGCGATTTTAATGTTTTTATAGACACTGAGAGACAAAACAAGGCTTCAGTCGCACCTACCAAAGCAGTGTCGTGTGCAGTGAAAAGGCTTTAGCATGAATCAGGATCTCTTTGCCTGTTAAATGTGTCGACGTGACAGTTTGAGGAAAGATATTTCACTAACACCGCACACATAACACACCATTGGATCACAATGTGCTCCAGCGTGGGACTTTGAATTAAAACTCCAGAGACTATCTATTGTCAAAATGGGAATATGTGGGAAACACTGTTATGCGCATTAGAGTTGTACACATGGGGGATGTGTGTGTGTGTGTGTGTGTGTGTGTGTAATGCTGGAAACACTAGAGGAAAGCACTCATACATGCTGTCACACTTGACTCAATCTTGCATAAAACCCACACAACATCTTGAAAACGGCTGCGGATGCAGACAGATTCGATTTCCAGCTCTCCTGATGTTTCTGGAGCTCTATGCTCTTTCTGACGCCATTTGTTGTGCACGTTTGCTTCAAACCTACCTTTATGTGCGTCTGTCATGTGAGTAAAATCTCATATCGAACTCATGTGCCCTGTCTCATCCCTTCCCGACAGATTTGAGCAACATCCCCGGAGATCTGCCGTCCGACATCGTGAAGATGGATCTGTCCAGGAACACAATCAAACATCTCAGGCCCAAACACTTTATGCTGTCCAAAGACCTCAGGCTGCTGAACCTGAGCAGCAACAGCCTGCAGCAAATAGACAAAGGTGACACAGCAGCTCCCACACCCTCCAAAACATGTCTGGCAATTTTTAAGTGAGCTCATTCTTCAAACATTTTCTCTGTCGAGGTTGATGCAGTTGTCACTGAGCTGGTACACTCCACAATATGCAATATCCACACATGCAACCCATGAACCTGGGGCCCACCTACTCGGTATTAAAATCAGCTATTACATAATTGCAACAAGTACTGCTTTATACTGTCATAGCAGCCCACTGGGCCTGGTTGTATTATGTTTCAACACAGCAGCAGAGATGATGCAGAAGCAGCCTGTGTCACATTTAACATGACAAATGACCAAATATATGGCTTTCAATACGAGTACAGGGTTAAGAAACTATCTTTAGAAACATCTGGGGAACACAACACAATCTGGCGCTTAGGATCCATTTTTTTTCTCGAGTGCTTGCTCTGAACACAAAGTCAGCCTCAGCGGTATAGGAACGCCATTAACGAAGTGCAGACTCATTACTCTCTCCAGGCTAATGATGTCTGGGCTCATGTCTTCCGGCCCAGGAGGGAAATCCTTTAAACAGCCTTGTAGCTTTCTTCATTACTCTGTAACGCATGCAAACAATCTATCTCCGTGGCTCTCCCCAGCGCGTCCAAGACTATCTGGCCACTGAAGAATACATTCTGTGCAATTCTCAGAACCAGTGATAGCCAGAGACATGTGGTCTCCATCACGGTTGCCCTTTTTAATCAGGATCCCATTTGGAGTAAAATAAAACATGTTTACAACCATTTTCAGGAGATTATTTAGTCAGGCTTTTCGTGTAGCAGATGACCGGGTGCGGTCGGCTTATTTGTTATCTGCTTTCAATGCTGGCTTTAGACAGATTGTGTTCCAGTAATTAAGACAGTCACAGGAAAGTACAGTATGGTTAGCACCCAATTTGGTGAGACCAATAACGTGACAGCAAAGGAATTACCACAATGTGGGAACTCCACCCATCTGAGAGATTTCCCAACACCCCTCACATCCATGAAGACGTTGACTCATGCCTGCTGTGCTACAGTAAGTAAAGAAACAACATAGCAGCAGAAAAGCAGATATTAGTCAGACCCATGCAAGAGTGGTATCTGTAGTTATGGTGACCGAGCTGTGCTTATTTGTTATGGAGACCTGTTGCCAAGATCAGTTCAAAGGCTTGAGGGGTAAATCATATATTTATCACCTCAGCTGAAGTAGGATTAGGGCTTTGTTTTCGAGCCATCCTGTCTACACCTTGCACATGGGCTCAAGTTGGAAAAAGTGACGACGAGATAAACTGCCTGTAATGTTGTGCAGACGTGCCATTTTAAGAGTGTTGATGCTGATTGAACCACTTGGACATGAGGGTGTGAGGTGGATCTGTGGTTACAAAGAATGGAGGTAATGATGCCTTAAATTAGGAAAAACGGATGACAAATCACACATACTGGAAGTTCAGTCACCGAATGAACAACGTGACATTTTGGGAAATGCACATCAGTTAGAACCATTTACAATTTGTAAACATGGTACATTAGGGGCTAGACAAGGTCGGGTTTTTACAGTAAAATAAACTATCTAAGCTAAGCTAAGATAACAGACTTCTGGCTGCTTATTCAGTGTCAGTCTTTGGAAGAACGCAAAGAATGAAAGTGAGGAATTCACACAATATCTCAATTTATGATAATACTAAACCTTTCAAACCTGCATGTTTTTACAGCTTAAAGAAAGCTGTAACTTGGCAACTCGTACAAATTTCAGCACAGCGGGAGAAAGTCTCGAGGCCATACTAAAGGGAAGAAAAAAAAACACTAGAGCGGAAGAAGACTGGATGAAGAACCATTATCCCATGTTGATTTTACAGTCTAAGACTGGTGTAGTAAACTTCCCTTAAATAATCCGAGGGCACCTGCAAGTTTAATGTAATTTGCAGAGAATCTTGCCCCCGGGTATTTCTGAGGGCCATTATTCCCCAGCCTGCAACACGTCTGCCTCAGCGATGTCTCCACTCTCACTACATTTGTATACGTTTCATATACTCCACTCCTCCGGTAATGATCGGTAATGATCAATGATCGGTAATGATCAAAGCTTTGCCCCAGGCTGGTGGACAGCGTGAAACAGTCTGCTGTCCCATTACGCAGCCTGCTAACAACGTCTGGAAGCTTTTAAGAATATCTTTAGCCACCTTGTTAACTCGAGCTAAGATTTGTTTACTGCAAATGAAGCCACCTTGTGTAAACTCATGCTACAGTATACACATGTTATACAATGCTGTCCTGAGAACTGCCAGACCTGTGTTTATTGTGTACGTGTTACTCAAATACACTAACGCTGAGATTTAATGCTCTAAAGTCAAGCCATCCACATCTTAATGACTGAAATTGGTGGAGACCAAAAACAAAGCTACAATGAAGATACTGGACTGTTTCAAATGAATGTTTCTGCTTCTTTCCCTCCCCAGCTGCATTCGCAGGCTTGCTGTACCTCCGTGAGCTGGACCTGTCCAACAACAGCCTCCATTACTTCCAGTACGGCGTGCTGGAGGACCTCTACTTCCTACGGAAGCTCTCGCTGGAGGACAACCCCTGGATCTGCGACTACAACATCCACTACTTGATCTACTGGCTCAAGCACCACCCAGGCGTCTTCCACTCTGGCCTGTTCTGCGACGAGCCGCTGGAGTTCCGGGGATGGCGTGTCGAGGATTACGTGAAGACCTACAACGGGGAATGTCCCAAGGATAAACAGAACGGGGAGGTGGACACGGGGCAGGGGGCACAAGGGGGGACGGACAATGAAGCCCAGGATGTGTTGATGGACACAGGTGAGGAGCACGGAGGGCTTCTGCCTCGGCCGCTGAAGGAAAAGAAGAACAAGAAGTTCGAAATCATCCGGCTGAGTTAGGATGGAGGTGGATCAGCGGACTGATGCGGTTTAGTGTGGAGAGCTTCAGGTCTGTGGACAGACTGAAGAATGGGGTGATAAAGGTAGTCTCACCGATTTGATTTTTTTTTTATTGAAATGTGATGTTAAAATACAACATTGGGGTAAAAAAAAAGCATGATCAGACATTTTGTGTCTTTTTTTTAGTACTAAAATCATGTCTGGAAAACATTTCCAAAAACGAAAGAAACTCTGATTCACAGATACAATGCTATACTGCTAAGTTGAAACACAGGTTTAGGAGTCGTCATTAGAGCTCTTTTTTTTCTCTTTCATGGCAATCATTCAGTCATCATCCAGATCGGTCAACGACAGATCCACCATGGCCAATAATAATAGAAACTATCTCTTTTGAATTTCCCGATAATGACCTGCAGGTGCTCGTTTGTTAAAGAAACACTTCTTTCTTTGGACAAAGTAGGTTGTGGACCTTTTTTCTTTGTAAGAATTAATGTAAGACGTCAACTGGTTTCTGGAAATAAAATTGGGTTTTATTTTTTCTGAAAACGTGTTTTACTCAGTGATGGACAGACATGACGGAAGCAGAAAAGTAGCAAAGGAGTTGTTTACCTATCGCGCCACCACTTAGCCACCAAATTTGATGAGAAGCAGATGCATTGGATCATACAGTGACTCACTGGTTTAATGAGGGCATGTAAGTTTCCACTCACGGTTTACTGGGAGTAAGCCAAGTGCATCGGAACCGATGATTATGGAATAATGGGAATTGATTAAGGAAATCTAAACATGGATATCAGTTCATATCCATGGAAACTTTGAGTCAGCCACTGCCAAGTTTTTATGTTCTTTTTCTCTATCAGGCATCCAAATAATTCCCAGTGCACCCACAATAAACCCCTCTGTCATCTATGGAAGCCTTATGCAGGAAATGCAGCCTTTACTCATGGTCAACTAGCGCCACCCAGTGGGCAGGAGTCCATCAAGCAACAGCAGATTTTCTTTGTTACCATTCTTACTCTCCTCTTTACCTTTGATGGATCATATTTAAAGACATAGCAATCAATGCTTTGCACACAATAACGGACCGACACCCAGACCAGGACAGAACAAATCTTTTCTCCGTTCTCTCGGGAGTCATCGCCGGAGCTCTGTCATTTAACATTGGCCAGGAGTGGGTGTTTTGTTTTGGACAAAACAGAAGTAAAACATCGAGGCAGATCAACTGTATCATGTGTTAAGGTAACAGTCAGTGCGAGTCCAGCTACATAACTTTCGGGCTGGTGTTTAAATTAGGCCTGCCAACTTGGCTCGGGCAACACAAGGACAGATTAAAGCCTGGATGAAAGCCTCATCAACTCCATTACTTCAGTCTGAGTGTTGCATTGGCAGGAAGTGATCTCGGCGAAATTCAGCCTGAGAGGTGACTTCTTTCTCCATTTACAAGGGTACATGTCAAAGTCGTTAATTGTTTCTTAATGCAGGCACAGATGTTCTTCATCACCCTGGTGTTCGTTATCGAAGCGGCCAAGCCTGGGGTCATCGATGATACCTTACAGCACAGCGCCCTCTGGTGTACGTAGTAGAGAGGTCCCAACAACAAATTCAGGACATGACAACCAAACTCAACCTCAACCTGATGGATGGACCCTTCAACCAAAGTCTCTGTTGGCTTCAAAAGTCATCTATTTAATCGATCCGGAATAGAAAAAAAATACAGCTGGACACATTCACAGCCCTCTGTAGACATTTATGACAATGAAAGACATCATTACTGTGTGTAACCATGCCAAGATAAAGGTACAATTCACAGTTGTAGGGCTTGTAACAAGTTTTCCAGGGCTTGGACAGCAGCAGTGACAGGGCATCGCAGCTCGTCATAGAGGCACACCACAAGAGGTCACTTGGGTGAAATTCTCAGAGTCTTTGGTGCTAGAAAACGACTTTCCTGGAACGTTTATTTGGCAGAGGGAGGCATGGAAACAGGAATGTTACTTTAGCAGTAACTATCAAACAGATCCCGGTGATTTGTGCATATAGGTTTACATCATTTAGAGTGGGAAGACAGTCCAGATATAGTTTTGATTGGCTCTGGGTTAAACATCACCCATCCAACGCTGATCACAGTCACCATTGCTAAACAGACCAGCTGAATGGTTCTTTCAGGTCGGGTGAGTCACAGAAAAAGTACACCGAAGCGATTTGGCCATACTTTCAGAAAATCATCTCCTCGTTACAAAGAATCATGATCCTTGAGGCCGTTCCAGCTTATTCCCTCATCCAGCCACATTTGAATGACCGAAGTGTCTGTCTCAGTCAGTCAGCTTTCATCCTTCATCCTTCAGCAACATGTCTTCTTCTCCGGTTCCTCTAGCACACCGTTAATGGGCCGAGAGTTTGCCCTGAGGAGGATTCGAGGTGTGTTGGCGCCCTGCGCGTCCTCCTGGTGCAGGTTCAGGCCGTTGCGAGCCAGCAGCTCTCTGGCCATCATCATGAAGGCCTCCTCCACGTTCTGACTCTCCTAAATGCACACATAGAGGAGATCCCAGTCAGCCTCAAATCTCGTCCTCTGTGTCGCATTAACATGGTTAGTTACCTTTGCGGACGTTTCCAGCGCAGCTAGGATGCCTCGATCCTTTGCCAGGTTGCAGGCTTCTTCAAACAGGACCTGACGTTCCTCCTCGAGGTCACATTTGTTACCTAGGTGGAGATGAGGCGTTATATAATTGTGCCAATGGGCCTCAATGTAAGAACTTTTTAGTTTTAGACAGACCAGAGATCGCACCTATGAGAACCAGCACCACGTTGGTGGCTCCATAGAGCTCCACCTCCTTGATCCAGTGAGTGACCGAGTCGAAGGTGCAGCGCCGGGTGATGTCATAGGCGATGATGGCGCCGTGAGCGCTGCGGTAGTAGCTCTGGGTGATGGTGCGAAACCTCTCCTGACCCGCTGTGTCCCACACCTGGATCTGCAACACGCAGGGAGGCAAGTACAAACTTCAACATCCAGCCAGATTAAACAAACATGGATGTGTTAGTGATACACACACAATCCCACCAAGCGTTACAATCACACACCCACTGCCCACATCCTTCTTATCTAACACAGAAGCTATAGACTGCTGGTTTGATCAGAAATGCCTCAAATGCTACTTTACAAGCACTTTTACAATATTAGGTCAGTCAGTTTGGTTCCCTTTTATGCTTATCCGGCTTTACACTAAATTAACTGTCATACCTGCCACTCACTTCACCTATCATGCTAAAGCAAAAAACTATGCTGAGCAAGATTAACGATAACTCGTGACATATATCTAGGGTACGGAGTATGAACACATCCAGCCTTATATGTTTGATCCTGAATGGGAAGAGAAGTCAGACGTTAAAGAAAGAAACAAGTTCTCTGACAATTCACTGGAAACCTTGATTAGAGAATACTTTGTATTAGGACGTAATGATGTTTTTGGAACCGCCGTAGATCGTAGCAGTTCATTATTCAACAAAGTCAAGGTGCTTTCTTTCCAGGTCTCCTCTAACTTTAAGCAATGTCTTCAACTGAAAATTTGATGACTTATGGGATCTTGGATTTTGTCCCCACAGATTTGAGTCAACACAGCGTTAGCAACACGCACACACACACACACACACGGGGAAAAAAAGAGTTCCAGACTCCTCCTCGGTCTCCCTCTGCAGAATACTCCCTGAGCATCTGTCAGACCCCGCTGACGTGGCAACAGCTGTCATAGCAACCGATACAGACTCACCAGCTCAACATATCTGTGTTGACGGCCTGAGCCATGTTAATCTGGCTGGGTTTAAGAATCAGACATGTCCGAAAACATAGGTTTGAACATTGCAGTAATGAAAGGAAAAGCTCCCGCCGTTCACCTCTTATAAGTACAAACCTGTGAAAACAGAGACAGCTGAACATATTGTGCATGACAGGCAGACAGACGCTGGGTGGGTCGTTTCCTCTTTGATAACCGTCTTTATTAGGAACTCATAAAAAAATAAACAAGGCCGGGAGTGAACTGGCTGCAAGCGGAGGGGAATAGAGAAGTGACAGGTACTCGATGTGAGCTGGCCCATCCGCACGCAGCCTCGGGCCTGAATCATCAGCCGGGGGTTGAGGTAAACACACAAACAGGAGCTGTCGCCGTTTGGACTCCGTGAACCATCCCCCTGCTGCCAAGCAATTCAATTCAACGTGCTACTTTTACAACCGTTTGGCCACCTTACATTGTCATTTATGGATTCATATTAAAAAAAAAGGAAAAGAAAAAAAAAGACACATTGAATGGGACTCTGTGTCCACGCCGTCAAATGCTGACACAAGAGCCGAAAACAGTGTCAGTGACGCTCTGGAGCAGAGAGGAGCGTAAAGCCGGCCGTCAAAACGTCAAGGGGCGGTAACCTTTGACATTATCACTCTCCTACCCGCGGGGATTTATGACGCAGACGCACCGTATTAAGTTCACTTATCGACATGTTTGTTGAGATGCCGTGAATTTTTATGCTGCCGCCAACAGAGTGCAGGCAGCGGAGACGTGCCGGAGTGCGTGTTGCGCAACACGCCTGGTTATGTCGGATCTACAGGAAATCAATGCAAAACTATGACTCAACTCTAAATATAGGTCTGTATGTATAAATACACAAATCCATAAATATATACAAATCTACAAATTATCATTATTACTCAACACAAATGTATGTTACATGTCACAACTACATATGTGTGTGTGTCTAGATATGTATATATATACATACGCAAACACACACACATACATATTCTTTTTATATATATACATATTTATACATATGGCAGCAATTCCTAACAGTGTTCTGATGGTTAGATACTGTAGCACCTTTGGCCACAACACTGATTGGTACTGATAATCAGTTTGCATGTGTGTGATCAGGTTTTTTGTAAAAGACATGTGACCCAGTTTGGGTGTCTGTGTGTGTGTGTTAGGCCAGAAGGTAACTCTCTAACCTTTTAATGCATTCGTAGCAAAACGAGCACCTAGATTGCCTGAGTTCCCCTTTTCTGTGAGAGCACAGAAGTTGTCCCCGCTTTTTTTTTTCCCCCCAGGTTTATTTTTGTCTGCGTAAAAGCCGGAGCAGAGAAACCTGAAGAACGAGTCTTTCATGTGAGCTGCTGGTCGGACTCGTTTTGGACGGAGTCTAACCGACACCGTGACCAGAGGACACGTTCCTCGCTGTGGTGTCATTTACCCACAAATATGATGAAAACAGTCCATCACGTCTGAGCAGCCCCTTTGGGGGTTTCTGCGCTTTATACATTTCTGCTTTTCATTCAGTCACTGTGTGACGGAAGGAGAGCTGTGTGCGAGCTGTGCAGCACGTCAGTGTCAGCTGACTGTGTGACACCCACGATAAGGATCAGAGCAGGGAGAAGGCACGACACAAGATGGATAGGGGGGCTCTGCAGAGTTAGATACAAGACCTTTACTGTATGTAACAGAAGACGAGTGTTTCAACCGATTAAACATGCTGAAATTGCCCAAAACTGTAAACACATTTAGTTAAAATCAACATTTACCCATTTAGAGATAATCCACAGTGTCGGCTCCAGGGTTATTGATAGTTACTCCAGATTCCTCTAACTGTCGTCTTACGAAATTATACGAGACGTTTACTACTAAACAACGCTGCCTTGATTAGCAATTCAAGACTTTGTTTTTCCTCCTGAGGCCTCCCTGGAGGCTGAATCCAACATCTCAGATCACATCCTGTAGTTGTTGTCTCTTTGTGATGACCCTTAACCTTCATATTAGCCTACAACCGCTGCTGGTGGAACTGGTTTTCCAGTCTATGAATATTGAATCGCAAAGTTGTTTGTCTGCTCCACTCATGGCTGCTCAAGCTACGTTTTGGTTGCGAAGAAAAGAAACTCAGCTGATTGCATGACCTGAAAAGACTCCACATGGTCCACACATACATACACACACACACACACACTCACCACACCCAGTACTGACCTTAACTTTCTTCCCCTCAATGTCCAAAGTCCGCACGCTGAAATCCACTCCAATGGTGTTCTGCTGTTTCTCAGAGAAAATCCCTGACTTGAAATTCTGAACTACGCAGGTCTTCCCCACATTAGAGTCTCCGATCAGGATGATCTTAAAGAGGAAATCGAAAGAGTCATCGTGCTCAGGTCCGACGTTCTGCATGGTGGAGGATGGAGGAAATGACCTGCCCCGGTGCTAAACAGTTTGGATTTAGAGACCGAGGGATGTTGGAGTGTCTTTACGCCTGAATTAAGGCTGAAAAAATCTAAAAAAGCTATTATGCTGAGAGGTTTCATCCAAAATGAGAGAGAATAGATCTAGATAGACCTACGGTGTTCCAGTTGCAATGTAGTCTAGATTCCCAGCAGCAGATAATTGGTCCACACATAGAGCACCCTGTAAAACCAGTTTAGGATGGTGAGAAGGTTTATGTAGAATATTTAAGGTTTCAAAAGGACTAAAATTCAAATTACTTTGACTGTCCACACTGACTGGAAGAAACAGTGGCCTGAGTTCGGTTGCTGGAAGGTGAAGATATTTTCGTGTAACTCTGAGTTGTCCTTGCGTTGTGCCTCCAGCTGGTGAGAGAGTCTGTGTCAGAAGGACAAAAACTTGTCTGAGTCGCTGTTTCAGCTCCTTTCAGCTCCTTTCAGCTCCTTTCAGCTCCTCCTCAGGTGTTGAGCCACTTCATGACCCAGGCCAAAAAGCAGCGTTGGAACAAATCCCGTCTATCCCCCCTTTTCGTCCCGTCCTCTGGCACAGGGTCTGCTCAGATCTCTGCTCGGAAGAAAAGAGGAAGTTCATCTGAATAAAAACTGTATTTCGAAAGCTGCTCGTCTGCAGCCCAGGCCTCCTGTCCAATCCACCTGCTGTGGTTTCACACATTCACACACAAACACACACACGCACGTGTCAATACATTATCTCCACCTGCTGCTCTCACTGTGTTTATCTCTGTATCCTTCTGACATCAGTTTTTCCTGCTCTCACTCTCTTGTAGTCTCTCACTCTCTCTCTCTCTCTATGGCACCTGTGGAGACAATAGAAACTCGCCCTACCTGTTCTAGTCAGGTGGCCCTGCCCTGTCACTACCAAGGCATCCTGGGAAATGCAGTCATTCGCAGGAACTATTGAAACTTGCATTATTTTAACGTGTGGTCAACATTTAGTGTTCTGGAAACCTGCTGAATTAGTGGAATAGCTATAAATAAGGAACGTAGAGTTGAATGTCACTCACAGGATGTGTGTCGAACTGACACAGATACAAGGGTAAAACAGGTACAGTGAAGTGACTCTAGTTCTTAAAGTGTAACTGCTCACTTGAAAAGTCAAGAATCAAAGTTGTGCTTGCTTTCTTCAGTCTTCAGTCTTAGTTTTGTCACTACTTTCCATAACGCACGACTTTATGTCCCCCTGGATTTTGCGTGCTCAAGTACAACAACACAGCAAATTTCTGTTAGCACTGTTTGTCAGCACACGTTCGGGATATTTTGGGATATGAGATATCAGCTGAAATTGAAAATAAAGCTGCATTGGTTTGAACAATGCTGAACAAAACACAGATTTTAATGCTGGCACTGGTGACTCAAAAATAGATAGATAGATAGATAGATAGATAGATAGATAGATAGATAGATAGATAGATAGATAGATAGATAGATAGATAGATAGATAGATAGATAGATAGATAGATAGATAGATAGATAGATAGATACATTTCAAATGCCAGGAAAATAACTAATTGTCAGGAAATAATTTGTTAAAATGATCTAAATGTTAGGATAGTGGGCTAAATATTTTGAAATAATTGTTTTTTTTACAGATTGCACTCCTGAGACAATTGTGTCGATGACTTATTTCTTCACTGATAACTCATCCTTGCTCATGATGCACGTCACTTTCATAAAAATCCCTCTGTCTGTAGCTAGGACAACAGCAAAGATCTCGTGACGCTCCGGATTCCAATTCTCTCTGCTGTCCCGTGAACGCAGCACGGAGCATCCTCATCCAGCGCGTCACGGTGACGTCCTGTGCGGATGGTTAGATGCTCATACTGTTAAAATCATAGCTCCACGGGATTAAAGATCATCTGCTTTGTGAAGGAAAAAACGGCGTTTGAAGGCTCGGGGAGAGGCAGCACCATGCAGCGGAGTGCGGTGGTCGTGGTTGCGGACAAAACCAGCCTGAAAAGGCCTTTTATATTCGCAAACGCTGTGCATATGGTAGGTAAAAAGGAGAGAAAACCCTGCTCTTCATTGCAATCTAAGTCAAGGGGCCTGAGGGGATGCCTTTCACTGGGTATGTCTCTTAATCTTAATGGTTTTAATTCGCTGCTGTTGTTTTGACCCAGATCATCAAGACTGCTGCACAAACACACACGCAAGCAAGCGCGTGCACACACACACTAACACACACAGGCTGCAGAGAAGCTCTCTCTCCATCAAAATGCAGGCAACATCTGCAGTGAAATTTGTACCAACAGTGTTTTCAGGTTGTTTCAGGGAGAGAAGTAGCGCTGCACGAGGTGGACATAGGTGGAAAAAAAATAAGAAGCCTTCATTTTAGCTTTGATCGTTACATCTGTGGGCGACGAGCTTCCTTTTCCATCCTCCATCCCTCTCTCTCTCTCCCACACCGACCTCTCCCCTCACACAACATCTGTGATGCTCTCTCACGTACACAAGGTGTGTGTGATGCATATGCAACGGAGGTTAGGTTCATGTTAATGCCCCGTAAAGAGCCACAAAGCTGCTTTAAGAGCACCCAGAGGCAGCACAGACATAATAACATGTGAGGTGATCCTCAAGCCGGATGCTTAAAATCCTGAAGACCT
This sequence comes from Karalla daura, assembly GCA_029224185.1. Classification (NCBI taxonomy): domain Eukaryota; kingdom Metazoa; phylum Chordata; class Actinopteri; order Chaetodontiformes; family Leiognathidae; genus Karalla; species Karalla daura. The sequence goes on along the minus strand of CM055209.1, from coordinate 7,853,854 downwards.
AAGATGTGGATTTTCTTCTTTGTATTTAGGAGTTAAATTGTTCTTCTCATTGTTCTTCTTTTTCTCCCAAGGCGTTGTGCTTCTTCATGTTGACCATGACAGTCGCTTGGCACCGAGACCTCATACAAACTGGCAAAGTAAGACCGATCACAGACATTTCTCAGACTGGATAAAGGGGGACAAAAAAAAGAGATTATGTGATTTGTTGGAGGCAGGAACAGCTCCTTTAGAGGCGACCTAGAATGAAAAAACACATTTGTTATTGATTTGCAGCATAAGAACAGTACATGTCTGACCAAAGGCGCATGAAAAGTCCAAAAATGTCCTATATGATATATAACTTGGGACTTTGAGACAGATGCTAAGAGAAATGGCGAATATGAATCGAGGGAGAATTTGTGAAAATGAATAGTAGTTTGGAGCAGTAGTTTCCATTGAAATGTCTCTGGGTTTTTCCTCAATATATGTTTCCTCCCCCAATTGAGACTCAGATATCTAAGACAGGAAGTGTATGTGTACATCAAGGAAAAAAGTTACTAAGCTGCATAATTAGACAAGAAATGTATCATTCATGTGTGTGACAAACAGCGGAGCCAGTCGGTGTAAAGCTCCTGTGCGGTTGCCAGATAAAGATTAAACGGATCTGTGCAGAAACAGACCGTATCATTTCCACGCCACAAAGAGGATTTCAGGGCTTGTAAAACAGCATCTGGGTCATTTGTGGGAGAACAATTGTTCCGTGTTTGTGCCAGAGAACAGGAATGAATACTTAACACCACAATTCTAGGTCCCCTTTGAGTCTGGCCAAGATTTAAAGGAGCAAGAGAGTTTCTGGAAGATCCAAGGACACGCGGGGTGATATTAATGCGCTTTGGGTCCCTCCATCAATATTTGCTGAACGTGGTGCAACGTTTTATATATATATATATATATATATATATATATATATATATATATATATATATATATATGTATATATATATATATATATATATATATATCTGTCTTTTCTCGGAGAGTTCAAGCCCTTATGTTGGGAAGGTGTCTGCCCGGCTGAAGTGTCCTTGAGCCAGACAATGAGTTATCTCCGGGGGTATAGTCCTGCAGCCAGCCCTGACCTCTGACCTCTTTTGTAGCCATGCTATCCATGAAATGCCTGTGTGATGACAAAATAATATTAGGTGTAAGTGAATATCTCGGATGAATGATGGTCTTGCCCCAGATCCTTTGGTTTTAGATCTTTTCGGGACGTAAAATGATAATTATTCAGTATACGTCTTTAACATGAATGTTTTTTTGTTTTTTTTTCTTGTCTTTGCAGCTGGTTTCCAGTGTTTCTGTAGTGATTATGTACGTCATGGAGATCGGATGCATGCTCCTGTCCGTGCTCGGTGTGTTTGGGGCCATTAAAGGAAAGAGATGGTGTTTGATCCTGGTAAAAAAAAGCTTTTTTATCACCGTAAATTACTGGAAAATTACCTCATTTACTACTATTAATACCACAACCTCAATTATCAGTCGCTCTGCTTAAGCTTAGTGGTTTATTTGTGCGTGCAGTATGCAACCGGGATGGCCGCCGCAAGTCAAACAATCATCGTCAGGACGGCATTGAGCTACCAAGACGTCTACGAGGTAAAGCGCCTTTGAACCGTCTCGGCGATTTCCAGCATAGTGCACAGCACGGTGAGAGCTGGCCGCTTCCTCTCTTTGCAGAAACGCGTGGTGCGTGAGCAGTCCAAGCTGCTGTCCATGATGCCGCTCACCACCACCAGCAAAGCCAACAGGACGCTGCTGTACAGCATTCAGCAAGAGGTGAGCCGCTTCTCTGCCCCAAACGCGCTGCCAAGTTTTCATAATGCGCAGCTCCCATAATGGACCGCTTGTTCTTCAAGTAAGCATCTTTCTAGGATTTTTTTTATCTCTGCAATACATTTTTAATGGTATGTGTCAACTTGTCCATTGATAAAAGCTCATACCGCAGCGATTTGTCAGCTCTTTTCTTTTGCCAGAACAAGGCGTTTAGAAAAGAAATCGTCTTTAACACATTTGGAACCTTTTTGTAAACAGGCCAGAATTCAATGTAAAGGAAACGTTATTTTGTCTCCCTTGAAGCCTTTTTTCAAGCTCTCGTATGACTGACACCGGCATGCAAATTAACGATCAATCGTCCTTGTTTGCATGGCTTCCTCTGAAGAACAAACAACTAACGTGATCAGTTTGATACTGATATACAAAACCGCAAACCGTAGGAATCGTCAGACAGGCTCGGGCATTGGTTTCAGGAGCATCTTTTCTTGGTGGTATCTGAGCCTCACGTGTACTCAACAGTGAGCACTGATTAAAATGATCCACGGCGTCCCGGCATGGCAGATCAAAATAGCTTCGCGCTCCCATTTGTCTTAATTATGCTGCGGCGGAGCTCCCCGAACGTTTCAGATCTGCGGAAAGATACGTCTCCAGCCCCCCCCACGCTTCCTGTTAGACAGAGAGCGTTTTAAGGGTTGGGAGAGGAAAAAAAGGGGGACAGGAAATCCAGGGAGGTTTCCCAAAAAGGACAGAGGCCCCCACACTAACCCCTTGGTGGATTCCACCCTAAAAGACCGGAGCCTCCAGCGAATAACACACACAGCACAACCAGGCCTGACTGAGAATACATGAGCAGCTATACGTGACGTAAATGCACACACACACACACACACACACACACACACACACACACACACACACACATACACACACACACCAAGGTTATTTTAAGACATTTTCTATGCCATTTGACATTTTTTCCACACACACACACACACACACACACACACGCGCACACGCACACACACACACACACACACACACACACACACACACACACACACACACACAAATGCAGTTTTAGGTCATAGTGAATTGACCTTTCGGGATTTGTTCCAAGTGAAAAGTCAAAAACTCGAAAATATTCGTGATCTTTGCGCGTCACATCTGTTGTTCTGTTTGCTCGAGTTTATTTGTTTTGGATTTACTTTTTCATCAAGCTGTCGCGTGTGTGTGTGTGTGTCCGTGCGTGTGTGTGTGTATGTGTGTGTGTGTGTGTGTGTTGCCTCCAGTTTGAGTGCTGTGGTCTCATTGAGGGCTACAAAGACTGGGGCTCCTCCATCCCCGCATCCTGTAACTGCCAGTATCCAGGGAAATGCGTGAGTATCTCCCTTTACGTAACCAGAAGATAAGGTGCTTATATTATTATATAACATTCATACTATTGGCAAACGCATCGGAGCGGGATCTATAAAAACTGATCGATATCCAGACGGTGGTTCGAATATCCACGCTTAAGAACCGATGATTACAGCAAAGCAGCCGCGTTTGAAGAGTTAACCAATGGAGAGGGCGCAAGAAAATCAAGACGACATATTTGGATTGACACAAATATTCTGCTTTCGCGGCATCTGAATCTTTAAAGATTAGGGCTGAAGAGGGATTCACATGCACAAAAATACAGCTGTCCACGTGAACGCAGACAGACGCAGGAATGTAATCTACCCGCCGATGAGAGACGCCACTGCCTTGCATATCAGTAAAATATCTTGGGAGGTTTGTCTTCACAAGATCTGTACAAGCATGTCACATGACGCATGTAGAACATCAGCTATGCAGAGCAGGTTTCAGGTTTCAGTAAAAAAAAAAACAAAAAAAATCAGCCTCTTGTATTTGTGGATTAAAAAGTGAACCGACCTATAGGTGGATTAGTTGTTTACAGGTCAGAGTGCAGCAGTGAAGCTGGAATGTAATATGCATCCCAGAATTGTCTCTCTAACATGCAGAGTCTGTCATGCTTTAAATTGTCATATCATCATTATCATATCTTATCATATCTTCTGTATTTTGCTCTCGTCTAATAGATCAGACTACGAGGCAGCGCCACTCTCGGAGCTCCGAAGAACCAGTACGTTTATCAAGAGGTAAAAGCTCCGAACTCGTTTCACCATATTCCATATCCGGTCTTTCTTCTTGCCAACACTACTTAAGAATAGAACTAACCTTGTACTGCTTTTCTGCAGCCTTGTCTACCGATCTACGTTTCTGAGCTGAAGATGGCGTTCTCATTGGCCATGGGGATACAGTTTGGAAGTGGAGTGTTTTGGGTACGTACTAAATATACATATGTATATATATCGGATGTTTGAGGACGTGGTGCGTTCACTGACAACAACAGACGCAGGGGAAGTGGAATTATTGACCTAATCCATGCTGGACGATGCTGCATTGTACACATAAATACTCTCTCTTATTAAAGAAGATCCCGGCTGCAGCTTTTGTTCCTCTCTCCGCAGGCGGTTTTACTCATCATGAGCATCAAGCTGATGGGTCAGATCAAGAGGAAACAGGAGTTCATGGCTCTGCTACAATCAAACAGATACGTCCCCGGTGCCTTCTAGTCACCCAGTAGTACGTTTTGATAAACGCCCCCAAGTTATTCTCCACAGTACGTTGTTTTGCACATGTAAACACATTATGCTGTAAACCATAATCTGGCTATTTTGTGCTAATATTGCGACATACGTTGGCATCCTAGTTTTCATGCATGTAATCGATATTGGGAAATTATCTACATGCATATATCAAATTTCTTAATCTGTTTTGCCTTACAGCTGTAAAAACAGTGCAATTTAATGAAAGTAATTAATCTTTAATAATCATCACATTTTCATGGCTTTTATCTCACCTTTAAGATTGTGTTATTTTACAGATCGTCAACCAGTGTTTGCTTCTTACATTTGTTTTTTTACCGGGATGTTTTTTTGTTCCCCTCTGGTTTCTTAATACCTGGACACAGCAGTGTTTCGCTCACGCTTTTGTTTCTTAATTTGCTTCTGTGGCCGACTGAAGCTGTATATTGCACCAGCCCGGCTTAAACATCACAGAGCGTTAATCAATTAATGGCTTTGATTTAACACTTTGCTGACTGGACCAACTCCTTTTACACATAAATATTTAAACATTAGTACTCGATCTTTGAATTCCCAGCATTTAACAACCAGTAATGTTTGAACAAGTAATAATATTAATAATAACCCTTATGTAGCACCTTTCTTAAACAGTGTTTACAAAGTGCTTTAATTGAAATATAATCATTCATCCTCAAGCCGTGTCATTTTTCTGAATAATCAGGTTAGACAAAGGAATGAGCCGCAGCTCACATCGGGACACCAGAATGTCTTGATGCTTTGTGAATAAGCACATTGTATATATAACGAAACCTCATCATTCTGTTTATTTCCTCCGAAAGCACATTCAGAGAGTAGAGCGATCGCGTCCTCTCTCCTGGGACAGGTGTCGTTTGGTTGCACCCTCAGTAGACATGCAGTAAATCTTGAGTATTTTCCACCCCAACCCCCCACCACCCCCACCCCCCGCGCTCGCTTTGATTTCTGCATTCGGACATATTCGGGGCTGCAGATAGGTCCAGAGAGGCTCGTTTGGCAGTCAGTGCTGCAACGTCCAGACTGATGTGAGTCCCACCGAAGAAGCCTTTTCTGCCACGTCACTTCCAGTGTGACTCTCTGCACCGGTTGCCTGCAGCCGGGACATCTCCTCACATCAATGCACTCCTCACGTCACGTGACTTCCATCTGAAACAGCAGATCCAATGTCTACCTGTGCACTTTAACCATTAATGCCTACTATACAGTTTGTTCTTGCAACGTATGGCATTTATTTATTTCTCTCATACTGTCTTTTGTTTTGTTTATGGAATGAATTTATGTAATATTTTGTAAATAGACGAAATAAAAAAGGTGATTCTCGTCCTTTTGAAGTCTCTAGAGGTATTTGCACTACCTTAGGTATTTAGATTTTTTTTACTTTTGAGTGATTGAGTCAGAGTTGAGGGAGTAAACGCTGCATGCGTTGACACTTGCAAATCTACAGATTTGAATCTGACTACAGTAAGAGCAACTTTTTTCTTTATTTACACAGTGTAGAGAGAAGTGATGAGAGGCTGAGACACAATCATCAAAGAAAAATAGTAGAGGATAATAGTTTTGATACAGTCATAAAAATATGTACCTATGGCATCCCAGAGGACATGCATAACATCAATACAAAACACTACTAAAAATGTCAGTAAAAACATAGAAAATATAATATCACATTGTGTAGATCATGACACAAAAAAATGATGCCTCCACTGATGCCTCCTCAAAGTAAATGTCATCACAGTCTTGATCTAGGTTTTCTCTGAAATCATTTCATCTTTTATGGATTATGGATTTTCTGGGATGAAAATACTGTTTAAAACTTTGCTTTTTCTTTGAACTATTGGCAGATTGTTGCAAACTTTTTCCATCGCTCTGAGTTAATTCAGAGGTAAGAGGCAGGTCATGATTGCCGTGAAGAAAAGTGCACAAAACACTTTCCACTACAGTATGTGCCATTTTGACATCCCATAATTGTCCCATGTTAGGAAACATATCGTGCCAAACAAACAAAATAAACAAAAATAATCACATTGTGTAACTTTACTTGTTGGAAGCAGCTCCCCAGTGCTCCTCTCACCTTTGCAAGCAATAATAGAAAAACAGCAAAGTAACCAAAGAAATCAGGTGAAGCCTGCTGCGTCCTCCAGCGAAACCTGGGAGACGCCTGTTTTTGCCTCCTCGCTGTCGACCACTGCAGGGTTTTCCACCTTCCGGTTCACCTGGCACATGATGAAAATGGACAACACCAGAGGTGTAGCCTAAAGGACAGCGAGACACATACTTCAACACACACCAGAGCTTTCAGTGTTGTATCCTACAAGCAGAGCTGCAGCTGCAGTTCTATAATGTGTCAGATGGGGGCAGAGAACCCAAAGCATTGACAGACTGAATCGATGTAGCATTTTCACAGTTTTGACCCATGTTTGATCACCCTGGAGAGTAAATAAATATGATTCTAGTAAATCTGCTGACTATGAGTATGACCTTCTTTCTAGCTAGTTCTAGTTCTAGTTTGGGAGTTAATGCTGGTATGTATAAACATGTGACCTTTTTATACACCTGGTATATCACATCCCATTAACCAAAGCTGCTGGAGATGCCATATTACCTTTTTATTGGCAGAAATGTTGTTTTATGCTATTTTTTTGTTTTTCATTCAAGAAGGCAGACTTGGGTTGGGGTGATTTTACACATATAAAGAATTGTTGAGAAAATCAAACCCTAACCCACCGAAATGTAACCCTAAAATTTGTGTCAGCACCATCTTTCTTCAAGCTGAAGGATCTTTGAGCAAAATACTGAACCATGAACTGGCCCTGAAGTAGCGTCATCAGCATGTGAATGGTTGACCAGATGGGAGTGAGTAGACTAGAAAAGCACAATACAAGAACCAGTCCAAGATGAGAAAATAGACAGAGGAATATATGAGAAATACAGGCTGCACTCACCCACAAGAAGAAGATTCCCAGAATGACACCTAACGTACCGTCACGTATCAACAACTCATCGGCAAAGAAGTATGAAAAGCATGGCTGAAACAAAAGAGTGGATCAGCTATGCAACACATGGCTAAGGAAGTTTTAATCAAAAAGATAAGAAGATGTGAAGGTGACATTGGGTTATTGGTTTAAATGGCAACTATATGATGGCCGACAAGGGCAAACGGCCAATTGCTATGAATACAGAAATGATGCAAAAACAAAAAAAAACAGAACAAAACATACAAACATGTAACAAATGTGAAAGAAAAATACTGCAAATGCTACATGTGAATGAAAATACACAGTTGAACATTGTATTGAGAATTTATTACCTCTTTGTAAATCATCAAGGGCAACTGATCGTAATCATAGACACTGTTGTTTACAGAAACTGTCACCTGCAAAACAGAGACATACATTGTTATGTCAATTTTATGACCTGGAACAAGTACTGCTGCAGCTAGAGAGTGTATCTGTTATGCTCTAAGGTGATTCATTAAAAAAAAAAAAAGATGTCAAGATGATTTTAGGTCATTGTGTGAAATGGTGAAACTATTTGATAGCCGACAAGGGCAAATGCGCTACAATGGCCAAATGCTACAAATACAGAAATGATGCAAAACCAAAAAAACATGTGAACGTAAATATACAATTGAACAATTCTAATAAGAAGTTATTTTATTACCTCTTCGTAATAAAAGCGCCACTGATAGTAATCATAGATACTGCTGTTTACAGGAACCGTCACCTGCAAAACAGAGACATACATTGTTATTTAGAATGTCTATGCATTTGGGGAGGGCAGGCGAGAGATAGGTGCTCACTAGATGGCACCAGATCCTTTACAATAGTTACAGGCAAAAGTCTGATAGTAATAGTGTCAATGACATTCATGGTATTTGTTTCCAGGTGAAGCTGTAGACTGGTCAAAAGCCACTGTGGCTTCTCTCAGGACTTGCTTTTCCTGTTGGTTTCTATAAGCCCCGTCTCTGACATCATTGGTTGAGACTTCTAGCCCAACAAAGAGGTGGTGCTAAACTGGAACCAGTTCTTTTGGGCCAGTGCCAGTTCATTGTCGGTGGAGGCAGAAAGAATGGTTTAAAGGTAAGCACTAACACAGAACTGCTTTGGTAGAAGAGGGGACTCTGTAGCTCTGGCTGAGAGTCAGGGGATGATGATGAATGTCTGTATGTACTTTTTTGGTAATCCATCAAACAGTTGTTTGGATTGCTCAATCTAGGCCAATGTGACTGTATGTCCAATTCTGGATTTGTGCTATATTTGGGTAGCTTATATAAAAGAGGAAAAAACAACCTAATTTCTACATAGAATTCAAGACCTACATTAAAACTGATCTATACTGACCCTTACTGATCCATATTATTTGTGTATTCATTGTACTAGAAGAGAAATGGAGTAGCTTTAACACTCACACATGAATTAGTGGATTCTTCATGGCAGAGACAGGACATTGAGATGTTATAGCCCCAGTCCTGGTAGCCATGAAACAGTCCACAACAGTGTTTCTGTGGTTGAGGAGGAAAAGGATGGGAGCTTTCAATAAAGAATATCCCAAGATCTTGATCACAAAATGTCATCTCCATGCTTTCTATATCACAAAAAAACATAATTTGATAGATTCTGAATGATTTTGAATGCAAAACTGCTCAGAAATAATGCTTGAACAAACATGCCACACCATGTTACTCACTTCATGTTGAACTAATTCAAGGTCCCCCAGAAAGCTCTCACTGGCACTAGACAGTGGGAGCTTGTCCAGGTACTGCTGCTTAATTTCTTCAACAGTCTACACGACAAAAAAATAGAGAATTAAAAAAGGATAAATATGAACCCTTGCAGGTGTGTTTCTGATTCGATTACTTCAATTGCCCTTCCAGCAATCATCAAAAACACTTTTTTGACCTTTTCGGTACATAGGGTGCATAGAAGGACGTAAACAACTCTGAGCCTAGTATTTGTGAACTTAACCTAGAATCAGAACATCTACTTTTCTCCTCTTGTAAATGCAAAGCACCGCTAATATTCTAGTTACAGATGCTTCCTTTTAAAACTAAGTTATAAAAATGTAAAAAAAAAAAAAAAAACCCTAATCCTAATAATTGTGTAAGGGTTGTGAGTGAATTGAATTGTGATAAAAATGATTATCAACCAGCTTGCCATTCTAGCACTCCCATGTGCTCGCACCCTGTAATAACAACTGAACAAATCCGCTTATAAAACACAAGGACAACAACAAAAAGCTCAATCAAAATAACAAGCTATCATCATAATATTCACAAAAGCCATGTTTCTTTATTTCAGGGGTTAGAGCAGGTCTGATGCCGCCTGCTGGTATATGTGGTTTGTTATCAAACAAGAACTTTGTAGTACCTTAGGCCGGAGAACCACTCCTGTAATTCCTGCTTTAATCATGGACAGACAGCCCAGGATCATCACTACTGCAAACTGAGAGACAGACATATACAGATACAGATATACAGCGATATCAAATCAAATCAAATCTCATAAAAAAACACAGAGTGGGTAAAAATGTCCATACCCACCACAATTAGTGGACAAAGCTTCTCCTTGCAGGCCCCATACAAACCTAGGGAGGTGAAGATCAGAGGCACAATGGAGACACCATACACACTGTATCCCTGCAGAAACAACATACACAGGCCTAAAGTCAGTGTGATGTGCAATCGCAAGATGAGCCTCACAGTATGCAACGCATGCTGTGGAAATTTCATGCCAAAATGAAAGTTAAATAAAGTTAAGACAAAGTTAGGGTCAGGGTTACATATCTTTGCAGGGCAGTGTTCATTCAATGGTAGATAGGTTGAGAGGTGTGGAGGTAGGTAAATAAACAGGTGGTTGGGTAAGCAGGGAGGTAGGGGGTAGCGGGTAGGTGGATAATTGGGTAGGTGGGTGAGTAGACAGGTGGGTAAGGTAAGGGTAAGAATGTCATTTTACCAAATGTGAATTGGGGAGGTATCCATAGCCATGGCCAACCAGAGTTATTACCAGCCAGATGACACATGGGATCTGCAACCGTGGCAACACACACAAATATTTACTCACTTCAGGGTCAGTGTTTAAGAATGCGAACACGAACTGCATCAAATTAAAAAAGGAATACTGAGTCCACTGTATTGCCTGTCTGTCTGCTAGCTCAAAAAAATAAAAAGTGCCACGCATCCCGGAGCGCTCTAAAATGGACAATGCCAGAAAATTCCCCATCAAGGAACTTGAAGAGCTGGCACGGAGGTGGGACTCGTGTGAGCACAGTGCGTTTCATGCAGCTCTTTTCGCAGTACTCCACTGGATGCACTGCCATCACCAGCCCAAATACGTTACAGGTCCCATTGAGTTCGAACCTGAGACCTTTGGTTACAAGCCAAGATCCTAAACTACCACGTGCACACACTGGGGACTTGCATTAAGCCTCAGCTCGATGTCTTCTCTCACACCGCATGAAATCTTTTCTTCCCATGATTAACCGTTACCACCCAAGACAGATGTAAAGGCTGCTTTTTGGGAAACAGCAACATGACCAATTGGCACGAATGGTGTCGTGCAAATGACTCAAGGCTACGACAAGATGGCGAAGGGTAAAAGAAGCCCCATAAACCCAGCAGGTGGGGATGCATCTGCTGCAGACAGAACCCCAGCAACAGTTTCACGTAGATTGTGAAACCGACCGTGAGTGTGTTGTGCATATTATGTTCACACTGTAGAGGTAACACTCAATCAGCCATTATCTTACCTGCTGTGCGGGGTGTGCTGTGGCCAGATCACCAGTCCATCGCTGTTGATGTGAGAATATGCCTTCTCATATCTACAGCAGTAAAAGAAATGAAAATCACTTACCATGTTCAGAGCAATTAGGATTATAAAGCTCCTCTTCAAACAAGCATTCACTTTTGCCATGTTGCTTCCAGATGGGAGGGGGGGGGGGGTCGGATGTTTTGCACAGAGTATATAAGTGTGATGCAGCGAGGGACCTCCCAATCTGGAAAAAGGGGCTGGGTGAGCGTGCTGGGTGGAGTTTTTTATACCACACACACACGCACACACACACACACACACACACACACACACACACACACACACACACACACACACACACACACACACACACACACACACACACACACACACACACACACACACACACACACATACATATATATGTATAAGTGTGCTTGTGTGGTACTAATATTTATATGTGTATAAGATTGTAGTGAACACAGCATACTTAGTGCAGATGTTTGGTTCCTACAGTTTGGAATTATACAGTTTAATGGCAATAGACAGGAATGATTTCCTTCCTGGTGCTGAACAAGCTTCTGTGGCCGATCAGTGCAGCATGAAGAGGATGTGAAGGAGTCTGTTGTCCTCCACCTTCAGGCCAATGGCCCAGCAGACAGCAATGAACAGGATAGCACTGTCCACCATGGCCTCATGGAACATTGGCAGCATCATTGGGCAGGGGTTAAAGGTCCTTTTTGTACACAGTGTCCATACCTTGTTTTTTTACTTATGTTTTACCAGTCTAGTTTATTGTCTAATGTATGGAAGGGAAAATTATTTCTATCAGGCAGAGGCGGATTCAGCTTTGTGGTGCTTCTGTTTTTGGTGAACAGTTTGAAAAATGTAATGATTTATTTATGGCTAATTGCAGGAATTCAAGGCCCGAGGGGTGCTGTTGGTGGGGGATCCATGTTGCACTCACAAATGCAATAAACGCCTTCCTGCAGGGATATTTGTGTGATGTTTAGACACAGAAGTGGTTTTGTTGTAATGTGTAGTAAACAAACTTCTCAAATTTCCTGCTGGTTTGGGGATTTGAACTGGCAAGCTCGCCTCCGTAACCCCAAGGTCCCCTACACTCTTGTTCTCTGTGTGTGTGTGTGTGTGTGTGTGTGTGTGTGTGTGTGTGTGTGTGTGTGTGTGTGTGTGTGTGTGTGTGTGTGTGTGTGTGTGGTGTGTAAAACGGGGTAGGGACAGTTGACATTTGGGTCCCCCATAAAGCTCTTTTTGTCCTCTATCGTCATGGATGAACAAAGGAACTAGTGATAATTTCCATCACATGACTTCTGAGCAGGGTCCCACAAAATATCCCTGCACAATCCACACACACACACACATACACACACACACACACACACACACACACACACACACACACGATCTATCTATACGTGTTACTCTTCAAACACTCAACATACAGACTCTCTATGTCTCAATTTAGAGACATAGAGAGGATTGTGGGCCAACACACCTTTTCTCTTTGGCTTTTAACACAGTATGAGACTTAGAGCCTGCTTTTAGGGTTTTATTATCTTGTTTTATCACTTTTATTGTTCGTTTTTTGTTCTCTTATGCTTATCTATATGTGCTGTACTGCACTTATTGTTACTTTGTGGCTGGTTTAAAATTCTTATCATAAAATCATTATTATTATTATGAATTTATTATAGCTACAGTTGGATGTGGACCCAGGACCTTCTTGCTGTGAGGCGCCAATGGCAACCACTCAAACACTGCATGACCATAAATGAGACTAAACACAGAATGTTTTTGAGATAAATCATCACCATGACCGATTTCACAAGTTTGGTTTAGGGATTAAAACAGCTGTGTGAGATATCTCGCCATTTATGTGGCTTTGGAACGTTGTGTTGATATACAATATTAAAATATTGGGACAGCCCTTGAAGAGAGCACAGGACACATCTAATTTCCATCGCTATATTGATAATAGGTAAAACTCACCAGTATCCTCACCAGCCAAAGCCCATCAGTATCAGTAACTTCATAAATGTCAATTGATGGGCTTGTGACACTATTTTGAACAGGAATACATAAAAATCAGATCCAAGCAAAATCATCAACTTTTGGTCTTTGCCTCATAAAGATATGATTCATTTCTGACTTAGGGTGACTCTGCAGGCCTGTGGTTTGGTTGAAAGTAGTTGAAAGCAGTTGAAAGCAGAAGCTAAATTTGAGACATCATTTGCTGTTTGTTGCTCCGAGGTTTGCAGGAAGCTCCGGAAATGCAGCCTTGAAATTAGTATTTCAGAAACTGTCAGAAAAGGGACAATGCTCCCATTGGTTTTTATTCTGGTCATAATTCTGGAGGCATTTCTTCTGCTGCCAATGACCTAATGACTTGAGTTGCGGAAGCTCTAATGTAGCGATCAGATCCACTCAGAGAAGTATTCTTTGGTTTGGAGAGTGATCTACGAAATTGTGTTCACCATCACTGTTGTTATAGAGAAAAACATAAAACCAAACAAATATCCTCACTTAACTCCCTGTAACAGACTTCCTTAATTGCCCCATGGGGATAATATCATTTTCTAAATCTGAATCTGAAATGTGAACTCTCTGGGAGGAAAGGCTTATCAAACAAAAGCTAATGGGTTTTTGCTTTCTTCAACAACACAGCATACTTAAGTATATGACCAATGTGATGAAACACATTAGATTGTTTGTTCCAGTTGTTTGCTGGAAATGATTGCAGGGAAGAATGCCTGTCTGAGTGATGTGGAAACATCAGTCATGCACTTTATTCTTATAGTTATAAGATCAAGTTACATAGTTGAAGATTCAGAGACGGCTGCTAAATGGATTAAGTGCTCAACTACTGCAGGCAAGACCACACATCGACTGAAGACCCCAATATTGTTGTTTACCAAAACAGATATATTAAGTTTGAACCCTATGACCCTTTGTCATGTTGCAGATTTTGTATCACATATATACATGAATTCATCCATCATTTAAATTTTTTCCCACTTTGTACACAGGTTGCCTGTTCATCATACTTAGGGCGCACACACCATTCACCTTGACACTCACATTTAGGAGCACTCAGAGTCTCCAATCAACCTAAACATGTACATTTTGGGACCGAGGGAGGAAACGGGAGTACCCAGAGAAAGCCAATGCAGACATGAGGAGAACATATAACTCCACATGGAGAGGCCCTCAGTCGTCAGTCAGGAAATGACTATTTCAAGTTTGTTGATCGTTAAGTAATTTATATAGTTCTCACAACCTGTTCTATAAACTATAGTGTGGTACTATAAAATTTATCAGGAGTAATATTGTTTGTGGTTGTTGCACTTCCACCCATCCATTTATTATCTTACCCAGTCAATCACAGGGCACACAGACAAATAATTCTCTCATTCACACCTACTTTATGGCCAATTTATCTCAAGTTTATTATTTGTATTCCCTTCGCTCGTCTGGCTCTTGGAGTAGTCCCTTTGTCGACCTGCGTTGTCGCTGTTTATCCATTGTACAATTTTGGACGCCGGCCCCTTTAAGAAACGTCACGTGTCTGTCACATGACGCGGAAGCAACCTGATTTGTCTCAGCGTTGTTGTGTTTACCATGGTGTTTACAACCACGGCGTGTGGCGCACACAGGGCACACACGTGTTTATAGACTACACAAATAAGAATAATGAGTTCACAGATTTTTATTTTATCACCCCATGATACGTTTACATCCTCATTTTAAGACGGAGACGGGCTTCACTTTGTCTTGCGACAAAGACGAGGTAGGATTTATATTACATATGTTGTTATGCATGTGTGACCTATGCTTAGACAGTATTTATTTACCTATCACCTTGTTAGTGCACCCAAGCGCTGATCCTCCTTTAATATTTTATTTTTGTCTTTTTCTTAAGCAACAGGAGTGAGTGAAAAAGGTGACCATGAAGCACGACAGTGACGCCTCCATCGTCCCTGCGTGTTTCATATCAAACCATGAAGGTTTTCTCGGCCGAATCAAACACTTCATTAGAGATTTCGTGGTGACCGAGATAGATATCAGTGGGCAGCGTGTTAACACAGCAGCAGCCTGTGCCTCCAGTGGCAAAATCAGTGACAGCAGAGCAGAAAAGAGGGACAGTAGTCAGTTCTCACTGGATGCAGATGATCCAGCTGACTGTGGGGCAGATGTCACCATCCCTAGTCCAGGTAGCTTTGACCTGAGTGTGATTTTGGGCCAGTCTGTGAGTGAAGAGCTGGAACAGTTTGTGCTGACTCTGAAGGATGAGCAGCAGGCCCAGCAGGAGCTCTCTCTGGGATACTTTGCAGACAAGCACCAAAGAGCCAACGTCCACCGAGCCGTCAGACACAGGTTCCCCTTCCTGATGACCGTCACCATCCAGCCGGAGATCAGGGTGAGGGAGGACCCGGACTACAGGGAGCTGTCCCAGCTGGTGGCTGAGGATGAGGCCGAGGACTTCTTCAGGTTCATAGACGCCAAGGTGCGAGGCTCATCCTACACGTTTGGACCGGACGACAACAAGGAGCACAGGACGGCGGTGCACCACTTCCTGAGCCGAAGGTTTGGGAAACTGGTGGAGACCAAGAGCTTCAGCGACCAGGGAACCACGGCCATCTCGGTGAGGCTGAGGGAGAAAGGCCGGCCGAAGAAGAGAACCGCAGAGGAACGCAAGGAAGAAGAAGTATACACTGGTGAGGTGCACTCTTTTAAATAGATGTTTTCTCTTTGAATCCAGAATTAGATTGTGGAAATTGCACCATGCATTTTCTGCTTTTTAACTTCATCACTTGACTCTCATAAGATGGCCTGCCAGAGAGAAGATCGAGTAGAACCACAAATAGAAACCGTTGAATATCTTGTGGAAATCATGAGGTTTGTTCGGAAGAAAAACAAGACATTGGATTCGAGATAGCCGCCTTGTCCCTGCGATTGTCTTTCAGCGTTCACTCTGTGCAAGGAGAACCTGGAGACCCTGGAGGCCATCAGCTACATGGCTGCAGCCTTCGGGGTCCTACCCTCAGATTTCACCTACGCTGGAATCAAAGACAAGAGAGCCATCACCTACCAGTCCATGGTGGTGAAGAAAGTCGCACCTCAAAGGTACCTAAGCATTTCTGTCATGGGCTTTGAATTGTTTCCGGTGAATCAAAAACGTTGCAGACGTTTGGATTTTCACTGCATGGGAAAAATAGAAACGCAACAGAACATTTTCTTTTTCCAAACACATCTCGTTTCTCTCACTGGCAGGCTGAATGAGAAGATGGCAGAGTTTGAGAGGAGGGGGATACGTCTCTCTGAGATCCGCTGCGTCAGCGAGCCTCTGCGACTCGGGCGGCTGCGTGGGAACCACTTTGACCTGGTGGTCCGCGACCTGAGGCCGCACGGCGCCACGGACACACACCCCGCCGCTGCGAGCGCACACACTCGCCTGGCAGCGCTGGTGAAGGAAGCCGTGGAGAACGTCAAGGTTTGTCGGCGTGAAATGTCCTCGCAACCAGCGCACACACTGCCACATGTCAATCACAAACCCTACTGAAAAATGTAACAAATCATATCTTGATCTTAATGAATACAAGTTTTTTTTACGTGTGAATCTCTGCAAATTATCACCTTGGGAAGTGTACAGTTGTCTCAAGCTGATGTCTTTTAACATTTAAAGAAAACCCAAATGTAGACATCACATCTCAAAGCGAATTAGGTTCTCTGCCTATTTCCTAATGTTTTGATTGTCAAAAATACATCACAAGTGGAAGTGAAATGTGCTTTTCAAACTTGATGCAAACGTTGTGCCACTGCCACATTCAGCTTGTCTCTTGTTTTGGCAGACCAGAGGATTTGTCAACTACTACGGACCTCAGAGATTTGGGAGCGGGCAGAGCGTCCAGTCTGACCGCGTTGGCCTGGCTTTGATTAAAGAGGACATGGTGAGTGTTTCAGTCGGTTGTCATGCATATAATCTTGCCAGGCTTCCTGCTGAGAGCGTGACTCGAGGCTGAGCAGCAGCTGGTTCCTCAAGGGCAAAGTGTCCAGGTGTTGGTGTGTGTGTCATGATACATCTCCTTTGTGTGTGTGTGTGTCAGGTGGGCGCCCTGCGTCTCTTCTTCACTCCAGACGAAGGCGATGACCCTCAGAGTCAGGCGAAGAGACACTTCCTCCAAACAGGTGATAGAGAGGACACTGCTGACAGATCATTTTTCACTTTTTTTTTCTTGAAAACTGTTGAAAGTTTCCTCCGGGGAAAGTTTTGACAAAGTTTGCTACTTTTACAACTCAAGGTCATCCATTCACACACAGACGTTCACTCATGGGTGGTAGATGCCACTATACAAGATCCATTTGCTCATCCTGCAATTCAGCATCTAGATCTATAATGGTAAATGTTATGCTGTGTCGTTCTCACCTGTTTTCTCTGCTTCTCTGTGCAGAAAACGCCAAGGAGTCTTTGGCCCTGATGCCGTTGTCAAAGGCCAGGGAGCGACTGATGCTTCGGGCTTTGAACCGCTACGGCACAGGTCCGGATGGCTGTGCCCAGGCTTGGCTCAGCCTGCCCCACAGCATGAGAGTCTTCTACCCTCACGCCTACTGTAGCAGGTCTGTAGGCAAAGGGACAAAGAAATAGGAGGGGATATTATTTACTGTGTTGGCCCTGTCACTAACAAGCATCTGTGTGTGGCTGACAGAGTGTGGAATGAGGCAGTGGCTCACAGGCTGACGACTCTGGGCCACAGCGTCAGGCAAGGTGACCTGGTGTGGATGCAGGGAGGCCCAAAAGATCCAGAGGACAATGGAGAGAGCAGCCTGCCCCAGGTGAGAGATGCAAGTCCAATAAATTGTGTGTTTCTGCCAATGGCAGGCCAATGTCGGAAACTGTCAAAGCCAACAGAGTCCACTTACAAAACTCTGTAAATGTGCACCTTTCATTCTTTTTCTTCTCACTTCTCAGATCCACGTGGTCACAGAACAAGAGGAAGAAAAGGGGGTGTACACACTGGGACAAGTAAGTAGTAGTTGAGTCAGATGCTTCTGTAGGAGCTACTTTTCCCCATGATGGCTTTATTGGACATTCAACTGGGACGAGTTTGTATTGATCCATCCTGGAGTCTTATGCAGTTTAATTATAATAAAAGACCTACTATGCAGTTGTTGCACACAAATATCAAAGAACACCTGATGTGATTATACTGGAAATAACACGGTGATGATACTGATGGTCAACAGAATATATGAGAGCTCTGCTAAATCCAGCTATCCGCCAAATAGCAAAAGTGATGCAAAACTTGCTGCCTGAACACATACAAACAAAAGCAAAATCATATTTTGGCTCCTATAATTTCTACCTTAAGTACAGCTATTTGTGCTCCTCTCACTGTTGTTGCCAACGTCTGCTGCAGGTGTTGCTGCCCATGCCGGGAAACACCGTCAAGTATCCGGAAAACGCCATGGGCACCTGGTTCCAGGAGCGGCTGGCCCGAGACGGACTGGACCAGAGCCGCTTCAGGGTAGGCAGCCTCAAGCTCAACCTGCCGGGCTGCTACCGCCCCCTGCTGGCCTTCCCACACAACCTGCACTACCAGCTGCAGTGGGCAGGAGACGGGGCGGGGGGAGGGGGCAGCAGCAGAGGGGGTGAGGGGCAGCTGAACGGAGCGACAGAGGGAGGGAGGCAGGACTCCCTCGCCCTCACCTTAAACTTCGACCTGGACTCCTCCTGCTACGCCACCATCTGCCTCAGAGAGATCATGAAGTGTGACCTCTAGAGGTCGGGGTGGAGTGTCTGATCTGTTGCGTTTCTACATCTGTTTTTTGTTTAAGTGAAAAAAAAAGACAAGTATTAATGTGTTTTTTCCATGAATAAAAATGCTAAATGTGTAACCTTCACACTGAGTTCCATTGTCAATTTGCTTTATAGATACATGTTTTCCCCACTGATAGACTGTTTGGGGAAATTTGAAGAAATCTAAAGTTAAAGTTATAACATTGATGGTAATTAATGTGTTCATAAAGCAAATGTTCTACAATCTTTCTCAGAGAATTTATGGCTAAAAAGTAGGTAACAGTCTGAAAAGGCATATTTGCAAAACTGCCACCTGGCCCGTATTTTGTTTTTATTAGTTCATTTATTACAAGGTAGTTATGCAACAGTTATGCAATAAGTAGAAGAAAATTGTTTTTGTGATTGACAGGAAAAATAGGCGGGTGAGAAGTTAGTGACACGGCAATGATTATCTAATTAGGAATTTAAATCTATTGTTTATATGTCGTTTTTAATTGGCTCATGGTTCAATCCAGTCATAGAATAATTTAGACGGATTTAAACTTTTCAGCATCTGTGGAGGTAAAGACAAGAATTAGTACAACTGGAAGTGAGAGGGTGAAATATTTTCCTATGAGCCGGCCTCTAATCACCACTAGATGGGGATGGTCACATATGTCAGCTGCTCCCGCTCTCTCCCAGTCTGACGTGAAGATATATTAAACCCCACTAGAAAACTGTAGAAAACTGCCCTTAGTGTCCATCCAATTACCCTCAGTTAATGCTGGCACGTCGCTGAGTTTCTTATCTGAGAGAAACCAATCCCCGAACCACAGGACCAACACAATAATGGTGTTTTCGGACCATACTCAGACCTCTTATTTAGGACAAAATCCAACATATAATTCACTGACTATGATTGACATATTTATTTATTCAAAGGATGCATTTTAGAGGCATTTCAGAACCAATCTGAAACATTATTAGGCGTCATACACAGGTGTAATGACGCTGCTGTGGGGCGATATGGCTTCGCCTCCTGTGACTAATTTCTGCAGTTCGGATGAGAACGTTTAAAGAGGGCCGCGTATAAAAGCTCCCTCGTAAATAACTCAGCTTGGATATGGCTGTGGGCTGTTTTAAGCACCCGTCACTGTAAACCGTGTGGAAAGCGACTGTATGGACGTTTGAGTCTGGAGGTGGGTTCTGACACGCAGCCTGTCATCGACGTATACACTGTTTGATAGAGTGTCTGCCTGAGAGCTAAACTGTCTGCCAAAGAGACACATTAGCAGTAATGAGCTCTTCACTGTTTGAAGAGTTTTCCGATTTAATGATCCATCGTGTAGGAGATTATCAAAACCCTCGCATTAACAACCACTGGGGCCTCCAATGTGTATGGACAGTTTTAAGAGTTTCTCGCCACGGGAGTCAAACTTCATCTTGACTGATATCGTGAAAAGCGTTCCCGATGTTTTTCAGAATTGAAACGAGTCTAAATTGTTCTCGCACACTGACTTGCAATGAGAGTTAATAGGCGTCGTGTGCGAGGGTAAAAAAGAATCGGCATGAGCCCCCAGGTAACATGAACGCTGCGTATTGAAGTGTGAAGCTCCTTGACCTCTCGACAGTCTCATTAAATCCTCAACACTTTGATGAAACCTCGCCTGCAGATGCGTCGACCGCCACAGGCCATTTCTCAGACAGCGCAACGGTGACTTTTAACACAGGAAGCCACGGGAGTTCAAGACGGGAGTCTTTCAATAAGGCCTCCAATAAAAAAAGTTTGACACTTGAGAGAATGTGCTGCAAACTAGGTGGGATATGCTAACTAATGAGCTTTGGAGAAGACGGAGGGTACATTTTATGACATTTTTGCAGCTGTTTCCTCTCTAAATGCTAAAAGAAGCTAAGCTAACGTATGCTAACCATATGCTCTTTAATTTGTTATCCAACTAGTTTAAGATGTTTAAATGGATGTGCAGATGGATACATAACGACATAACTATTGAAACATCCAATTTCAAGCATTTCTGTCCAAGAACTGATTCTTAAATGACAATCTTGATACAGTAATCAAATAAGTTGTTTCTTGGTATTGGACAGGGAAGGAACTAGATGGAAGTCACTCTCAAAGAACATTCTTCCAAATTACGAAATTATGATCTGCTGATGAGTTTCCTGGTGTCAATCCAGTACTCTAGTTAAAGAATAATTTTAATTAAACTAAATTGTAAAAATGTAATAAAGCCAAGTATTCAAGCCTGCTTGACCTGTTATTTTAAAACCACTAATTAAAACTGAAAATAAGATCTCCACAAATCCAGTCTCCGGTCGATCCAGTCCTCTCCACAAATGAATAAAATCCATCACTTTGTACAAACGTGACGTGCTTTTGCTTTTGAAGGGAACATCAGTGAGTACAAGTGGCCTGATTCTATGCTGCAGATAGTGAGAACAGGACGTTATCGCGCTCGGCTCTGATTCCTGTGCGTCGACAGAAATGGGTGAGTGACTCCTCCGTTTCCCCGGGCTGGATCTCGCTCCGGCCGGCTCAAGATAAATGTTGACCCACTTCAGTGGCAAAGATGACAACTTTACTACACGTCTCGCGCACTCGAAACGCCGCGCAAAGTCTTGAGAATGAGATGGAAGTCATGGGTTATGAAAGACATTTAACATGGACACGGAGTGATATATTTCCCCTCGCAAAAAGACGGAGGAAGAGGAGGAGGCAGGAGGTTATGAAAGACACTAACCATGAACTCAGGAAGCCATACAGCTTTTTCTGGCTCGAGTTTTACTTTTTTTTTTTATAGCACTTAAGAGAAATTTGAAATGAAAAAAGAAAAACAGATCTAAATGCTGAGTTTTTACTTCAGCTACAATATGGCCTTTCACGAACACAAATATGTCACAGTTCTGCTTCAGACGGGAGATTTGTTGGCACGTATCTTTATGTGCTAATGAGAATACTGTAGCATTGTTGAGTCAAACCTGATGACAGGTATGTGACTGACAATTCTGGCAGAATAAGCAAACCTACCAAGTGTGGGAACAAAGATGATAACACCGCGCCCTTGACATTGACAGATGAGGTCTTGGCATTGAAAACTCTGCTAATTTCCAAGGTAATTAACTTTCATTTTGACTTCTTTTGAAAACTTCCCAACACATCTCGTAGTTTCCTCTTATTCACACGCCCTCACATGACTGAGCGCTGACAGGAAAATAAAACACCGACAATAACACAAAACGGACAACAAAATCCAACATCCAACACTTGGCCAGCTAGCTGTTGGATGGGCTAATCCAGCCTTCATCTTACTCACTTTGTACCCAGCGGTGTGGTCGGGGTCTGCTGGAGCCCATCTCCTCACCTTGCTCACTTAGGGCAAAGACAGCGAATGCGCCCTGGATAGCTACTGTAGCTAGCATTGCTATTCTTTGGCAATCATCGGCTTCTTTCTGTAGACCTCGTAAAATATGAAAATATATCATTTGACTTGAGCAAGGACTCAGTAGTAGCCTAATTAAAGAACCTGATTTCAAGAGTTATGGAGGAACAGTAAAAAGACTATTAATTCTATTCTGTTCTATTAGTCATCTATTAACTGTGGTCTAAGTGGTTCAGGCGAGATTATTCCTGTTACACGTGTTGTTTTCTGGATTTTCTGGGCACACACACACACGCACACACACACACACACACACACACACACACACACACACACACACACACACACACTGTTCCTTGTTCATAATTAGACATATAAACATACCAGTGGCCTTTGACCTGCCTGGGCTGTCTGTCTGTCTGTTTGCTGTGTTTTCACTGGAGCCAACTCAGATACGGGACAAAACACAAGGGACATCTCCAAGACTTATGTGCATGTGCGTGATTGCAAGCTTCGTCTGTGTGTCTGCAAAAAGAGTGTGCGAATGCCTTGAGTGTGTATGTGTGCATGAGTGTGCATATTTCCTGGGCCCCCGTCAGCTGTGTTGCTGCGGGAGCCATTGATGCGTGATGTCCAGACGCGACTGCGTGGGCGAGCACGGTCAGGAGAGGTTGGGCGAAGACAGAAGAAAAACTGTTTTTTCTTCGTCAAAATGCATTCTACCTCCGCACAGCCAAAGGAAATTCACCGACTGGTTGGAACTTGTTTTTTTTTTTTTTCACTTCTTAATGTCGTCTTACTTCTAAGCTGCCACATAAAATCTTTAGGGTTTCCAGAACTTCCTTAAGAGTTCCTACTCTTACACTGTAGTCATTTATATATTATAATTGATTTTACTTAGATGCATTTAACAGTGACATTCATGGAGAGAGTACACAGAGGCTCTTGGATCAAGGTTCTTTGGATGCAAGCCTTTCAAATCACTTAGAAATGGTGTCATGACATGAACCATGAATGTATGACTTCTTCTTTGTATAGCCTTTGAAGGGGACCTGTGTAGAATGGCTTAATGGAGTATTTATCCCATAGACGCTAAGGTACATTGGTTTCATCAGAAATATGTCATATGCTTTTGGGTCACACTAACACAATTTATACATGAATGCTTTCGGACCTGTGGTACATCTTTCAGCGAGAGTAGGGATCGCCCTTTAAGAGAGCTCATGGAGAAACCTGTGGAACAAATAGCACACATGAATGAGTCCCTGAGCCATCAGCTGAGCTGTGACTCTTCATACTGGGCCAGTGTCATTCAACAGTGAAACCACCGGACGTCTCTGCCGCCCACAGGCCACTCTGTCACCCGTGTAGTGTAGTCCGGTTCGTGCCCCACATGTGAGAGGCTTGCATGTGGAAAATACACTGACCTGATAACTTCAGCTGCTCTATTGACCAACGGAAAGAGAAAACAAACCGACGACGTGTCAAATGAGATTGATTAATGGATAACATAATGCTGCAGTGCTTTGGAAGCATTACTGAACCCTACACATGTGGAGCAGCTCGAGCCAGTGGACAAAACAATGGGATTGAAAGCTGGATGAGACATTCCCCTGACGTCAATACACACAATGCATCAACGGAGGTAAAAAGAAACATTTTCCATTGATATTTATTGAAAATCTTGATGTTGAATACCTCCAGGTGTTCCTGGAAAACCAGGACCAGGGATTTTAACATGTGACATTCATGTCACATACTTGAGCCCAATTAAGGCTTAGGATATTCCAAAATTGGTGCCTGTTATCATGAATTTCTGAGCTCATTCCCATTAGCAGCTGTGGAAAACGGTTGTTATAACCTTTAACCAAATGCTGGTAAAAATCTATCTGTGGCTATGACCGAAGCCCAGATCCAACACCGCTCCTTTCTACAATAAAATAAATAAAGCATTATAAAACATCTGGCTGTTAAAATACGTATATATAAAAAAAGTGGCTGTGTGGATCACTCGATCTGTCCAGTCAGTTGGAAAAACTTAATTTCCTGCCCTGTTTGTGACCCAATGAACAACCTGACTCTTAACACACTCGGGCACAGCACCAATCCTGTGGAATCGTGGTAAAGTGCCTGCACATGAGCCCTTAATGGGTTACTCTCCACAACTGGGACTTTTTCTCACACTGTAAAAGTTTAGGGGGGGAGGGAAAAAAAAACTGTTAAACCTCTGCCTGGGTACAGTGAGGACTCTGTGCCAGAGTGGAAGAATCTGTTGACTGGCTGCAAAGCACGGGGAGGCGAAGGAAGGCTCATTATTTTTAATGGCGTCCCTCCACCGGTGGAGAGACGTGAGAGAGAGAGAGAGAGAAATGAACCATAATACTATCTTACCCAGTTACACGCTAGAACCCCTGCTGAAATTTATGCAAGCATACACACCAACACTGTAAAACACTGTAAAAATGTGGACTTGTTTTTTTTTCTCTTGCCATAATCTCCATATCACTGCTCCGTTTTTATTTATTTAGTACTTTTCACTTGGTGGCTTTGATGGAAGGTCACACAGGAATCATTAAACACACTTATATGACCTACACTGTGCAGACCTCCTGCCAGGCACAGGCTGGCCAGCAGACAGCTTTCCCAGTGGGTTGGGTCTTGGGTCTGACGCAGCTGCTGCATTCTAATGGAGGGGACTGCCTGAACAACTCAAAACTGAGCGTTGCTCACTTTTTGCTGCCTTTGAAAGAGACATTAAGTTATCGTGTTGACAAGAAGAATCCATGGAGTCCTGCGAGACTAATAATCCTGAAAGAAACGTCTCTGAGTTTACAGGTTACATGTTTGCTGATGTTTCCATGGATGGTAGTAGTAGTCAGTATATTAGTAAACTTTCCCAAAGGTGACACAGTGTTTGCACTGTCAGCTCACAGCAAGAAGTGTAAAGCTCTCTGAAAACTGCAGTTTCCTCCCAAGGTCCAAAAACACGAGTGTTTAGCTTGATTGGATACTGTGAATTGCCCCTAGGTATTAGTGTGACAGGGAATGGTGTGTGTACTGCAATAGACTGGAGACACCCACCAGAGACATGGACTAGGGAGTCCATGGTGTATTCCCAATCTTTGCCCTGTGCAAGTGAGTGAGATAATGTATATATGAATTGATTAATAAAGTTTACCTTGGTCTGACTCTTGCCAGATTCCAATGATATCGACAAGAAAACAAGCGTGAGAGTATAAAAATGTCTGACTTTTCCAGAATCCACCCACCTACACACACACGCACCCTCAGAGGCCTTGAGAGACCCAAGCTGAAGTTCAACGTCTTGTATACTCTCTTGTACACGTCAATGTTTCATCTACACAACTGACCCCGGTCCTGTAATTACCTTGTTGGCTAAATCCCAACTGTGTGCACGTATTTACAAAATATCTGTGAGCTTGTGTGTGTGTGTGTGTGTGTGTGTCCATGGACAGATAGGAATGAAAATGGGAGTCAAGCCACTCCAGAAGAGCTGCACTGGTGTGTGTTTTAGTTTCAGCATCCAGGGAGGAGAGAGAGAGAGAGAGCTGTCCTGCTGGTGATTGATGGAGCAGATCCCTGTCCTGGTCGGGGTTATTGAGGAGCTCTGAGGGACCATCGTTATTTCCTGATGCTCTTAAATATCCCGTTGCAGTCCACCCCATCCCCGGCTTCATCTTTTTCACTTTCCCAGTCCTTGAAACGCGCTGCCCAAGTCCCCCTCATCCCCGTCCCTCGACTCACAGTGGAAAAGCAGATATTGTTTACATAGCTCCATACACTAGATTATCTACATCATATCTCACATCCAGCCATGCTTGGACCATTAGATAATATGTTGGGGAAAGTAAAAGCACCATTTATCAGAGATGCAAGCTCACAGACACATTGTAGCCCTCTAAAATTAGATTTAGCACATACTTAGAGCTGTTATTCTCTTGGTGTGTCTATACAAACAGTCAGACATCAGGCCATTGGCACATATATCTAACTTCTTTTCCTCTTCCTCTCTTTTTGCGCCAGCTTTGATCTCTGTTCTCACCCTACTTTTTTCCCCTCTCAGCCTCAAATCACACACTGTGACAAAAGCATAAACAAACGGCCTGACGTTTTGGGAATTACACTTAGGAGCGTTCAAAAGTTAGATTGATACCAAGTGTCTGCGTCTGTAACTAAA